>CATKHJ010570882.1:0-14171 GCA_949750685.1 Vernicia montana | reverse complement strand
TTTTATTTTTTTGTCATTTTATTTTTTTATTAATACAATATAAATGACTATTTTAACTCTTAATATTACTAAAAAATATACATGCTATAAATGGGTTGGGTTGGATTAACACTATCTAACACGACACATGAAATTAAACGGGTTAGCGTGTCAACCCGTTACACGACTCGATTAAGCAGTGTTATAAACGGGTCAACCCGTTTATCGACACGGACCTGCTAAACCTCAACCCTAACACGAAAATTTTTCGTGTTTGGCGAATCGGGTTGGCGTGTCATGACCCTTTTTGACACCCCTAATAATTACTATATTATTATAATTGTGTTATATAACATGATTAAATTAAAATGAAACATCTCATAAATCAATATCTAAATATAAAGTGGAGGATTTAATTATTTAAAGATTAATTATTATTAAAAAAAAAAATTGACGGAATTATTAGAATTTTTAACATCATCTATCACACTTAAATTGTATAATTCTTTTAAAAAATTAAAAAAAAAAATTCCTTATGTTTATCTTAAATGTTATTGTATGGTGGACATTTATTTCACTATTTTAGTATTTTATGTATATCTCATCCCCCTATAGTTGTCTATGATTGCTTAAATATTAATTATTTGGTTCATTATTTTTTTTATTTTAATTTTACTTAAATTTAAATTCATAATTTTATAATTTTAAAGATAATTTTGAAGTTTTTAATACTCTGAAACAAATTTTGATTAGTTGATAGATCATTCTTTATTTGCCTATAAATTTACACCAATTGGATCAAATTAAATAATTCATAAAACTATCTTCAACTAGATGGCATGCTTTGATTTGGTTATTTAATTATTTCATATGTTATTAGAAACCTCATCTAACATTCATATATATTATATTTATATTAAAATAATTATTAATAAAATATATTTATAGTTTATACAAATAGGTTAGAGAAATGGCAAAATTCACAACCCCTTGGGATTTGGATGAGATGGTTTAAGTGATATCATCTTACTCCACTTTGATTGTATCTTAATATTAAAATTATATATTTTTATATTATAATTTAAAATTTTATAAATATTAAAAATTACATTATCTTGTTATTTTACAAATTTAATTATTTATAATAAATATATTAATAAATAATATACATGTACTAATATACATGGTCATTTTTTAGATGGATTGCAAACAAGTAGTAGATGCACTCTCTTCAACAATTATTGATGAATCTGAATTTGATTGTTTAATCAAGAATTATAAGGATCTCCTTAATTTAGAGTATGATTTTTTTTTTTTCAATTTGTTTATAGGCAAATAAATATTGTAGCTCATTCAATTGCTAGAGTTTCAACTAACCATGTTAGTGTTATAAATTGTTCAAATAAAAAACGGTAGTTATTAATCATTTTGAAAAAGTACTTTTCTTTTTAGTTATTTTAGTAGTTATTTACCAAAGTTTGTGTTTTTACCAAATGTTATGTGTTTTCTAAGAAGTTGAGTCTTTTTCAAAAAATTGTATCTTTTGTGGAAATACCTATAAATAAGTATTTGAAATTAAATTATAATTTAATTTCATATTTTTTATTCTTCTTATTTTTTAACATTAAAAATAACTCTTCAAGTTATTGAATTAAACGTTCTCTAATTACTATTTGAAAATTTTTTATTGTTTGCTCAATATAGATTTTCTAAAGGCTTGTTATATCTACTAAAATTATTTGCATTAAACCCATAATAATCTTGTTGAGAAAATGATGCAAATATCGTTTTTAAGAAAGCGAATTTATGTGTTTCAAATCTAAATAAATTTCCTATGTTCTTGATTTTGTGTTTATTATTTATAGTTAGTTTCCATAGTGTAATTCATCATTTTTATTGTTATATTTTCTAACAACTAATCTAATTGTATGACAAGTGGCTTTTGTGTTTATAGAGTTTTTGCTTGTTGTTGATGATGATTTTTAATAAAGCTTACCTTTCCTTCAAAATATATATATATTTTAAAGAAAGCATATATATATATATATATATATATAAAAGCTTTCTTTAAAATATTTAAAATATTATAGATAATACATTTACCTCGAATTTTATTTGTCTTTAGCTGTTGTCATTGTCTTTATTTTATATTTTTTTTAAATTTAAAATTTTGAATTTGAGATATTTTCGTACAATTGAATTAAGATTGATTGGTCCAACTCCTATCTCAATTTTTAATGAGAGAGAGAAAATTATAAAACTCACATGATACAGATACTATTGACATTTTTAAATTAGAAAAAAAAAACTCAAATTTGACTTCTAATATTTTTTTTTTAAATAAAATAAAAAAATTTAAGAGGACATTGAAGTATTAATTAATTTTTAATTTAGTAGTGCTGAAATTATGTCTAAAGTGGTGAAATTTCTAATTTTAATTTTAATTTTAATTTCAAAAGGAGCTAAATTAAAAAAAAAAAAAAAAAAAAAAAAAAAAAAAAGGAAGGAAAAAAAGAGGAAGAATAAGAAGAAGAGTGCATTGAAGAAAGAAGAGAACAAAGGAAGAATTGACTTATTTATTTATTTATTTATTTAGTTTTTTTTATAGGGGAAGAGTAATTGAATTTGATATACAAATCATAATTCGACTATTTATTTTATATATATATATTAAAAAAAAAACTATTAATAACTTTTGCCTTAAATTTCTAGCTACTTTCTACAGTGCCTTTAAGGTACTAAAATTACAATACTGTAAAAAGATTTTAGCTTTTAAATTTAATAGTTTAAATTCTAGCTAACTATGGATCTTTTTAAAATGATTATATAATATTTAAAAAATATTAAAACATTATTTACAAGTCACAGGTAAAATGTTAAAATTATATAATCTAATAATAAGAGTTATAAAAATACGTTAATATAATCATATAATTATATTTAATATTTTAATTGTTTAATTTTTAAATGAATTTTATAATTTTCTAAACTAACTTTGCAATTTATTTATTATTTTGACTATTTTTTCGAAATATAAATTATAGAACCCAATATAGGAATTATAGAAATAATTGAAAAAATTATATAAGCAAATATAAAATTTAGATTATGTTATTTTTTTAAATGACCTAATAATTTCATATTTTATGTTGCAGTTTAAGTATTATGTTGTGTAATTTTTCATAAATTAACATTAAATAGGACAATAGTACAAATTATAAACATTAAAGAAATAGGCAGTCAAAAATTTTAAATTAATTATTTAGTTGATGTAATTTTTTTTAAAATTTAAAATTACATAACCCAATAGTTGGAGCTACAATAGATATTGTAAAAACTATAAAACAAGTTGTGAATTTTAAATATAAATTTAGGTTATATAGTTTTTCAAAATATTTTAAAATTCTCTTAATCAACTTTGCAACTTAATAATAACCTTACATAATTTTTTCAAATTAGAAATTATATAGACCAATGGTAAAACTTGCAAAAGACACTAATGAAATTATATAGGAAGTTGTAAATTTATATATAAATTTAAATTGTATAATTTGTCAACAGATTTTATAATTCTTTCAATTCATTTTACAACTCAATTATTATTTTATATAATTTCTAAAAATTAAAATTTACATAGCCCAATTATATGACCTACCGAAGGATGTTAAGAAAATTATATAAAATCTCTAAATTTTATGTACAAATTTAAATTATATATTTTTCTTAAAAAAAATTATAGAAGATGCTTAAGAAATTATACATGTATATATATGTAAAATTTAAGTTTTGTAATTTATAAAAATATTTGATAATTTTCTCAATTTGCTTTA
This sequence comes from Vernicia montana, assembly GCA_949750685.1. NCBI lineage: Eukaryota > Viridiplantae > Streptophyta > Magnoliopsida > Malpighiales > Euphorbiaceae > Vernicia > Vernicia montana. Next base: position 10,362 of record CATKHJ010570882.1, on the reverse strand, counting down.
TAATTTAGCTATTATCTTATGAATGTTTTAAGTAACTTATATACCTCTTATAATTACATAATGTAAACAAAAACTGAATAGAATAACATATAAAATAAAATATAATAATAGTCTTATTGAAAAAATGAATTGAGAAAATTATAGTAACTTTTTTTGAAAAATCACTAAACAATTATTTCTTATTTCTTTAGTGTCTATTATTATAATATGTACTATTGGCCTATTTAATTTTAATCGATAAAAAGTTACATAACATGATACTTAAATTGTAAAATAAAATATGAAATTATTAGACCCTTTGAAAAATAACACAATCTAAATATATATATAAATTTTATATTTGTTTATATAATTTTTTTTAGCTCTATCTATAATTTTTATATTGGGTATTGTAATTATTATTTTAAAAAAATATTCAAAATAATAAATAAATTTTAAAGTTATTTTAGAGGATTATAAAATTCATTGAAAATTAAATAAATAAAAATATTAAATATAATAATATAATTTTATTAGTACATTTTATAATATTTATTATTGGATTATGTAATGTAAACATGCTGCCTATTGACTTATAAGAAAGATTTTAATAGTTTTTATATATTATTTATTCAATTTAAAAAAATAAATAATGGTTAGGATTTAAACTATAATCGCAAGGCATTGTAATTTAAATGCCGTAGCGGGCACCTAAATTTCTAACCTCAGGGTCCCACACATGCAATACGCAAAAGATGCCATTATACCCTGACGCGGGCGAATATTGAATCAGAGCCGTTAATTCCTAATATACTCTCAAAACAAACTCTCAACCGTTCATCACTTTCCCTAATCTCAATCTTCTTTTCCCCCACGTCTGACAGTTCTATCCGATGTGGCAATTAACTGCATTTTAAATCCGGATTTCAAGTCCGACCTATAAATAAAACCTATCCTCAATAAAGCCCCACTTTTTAATTTTTAATTTTTTTCAAAGACTCACTAACGAGAAATCGAAGCGTAAAAATGCGTCCCAACCGAGAGCGAGAGATAGAGATAGAGAGAGAGTGTTAGAGCTCAAAACACTTTGCCTTTGAAAGCTTTCAAATCAACGAATTAGGGTTTCTAAATCTCTGTAAGTTTCAATTTTTTCTTTTTTTTTTTTTTTACTACTACTTTACAGTTTTGTTTTTGGTTTCGAATTTGTGTTTTTTTTTTTTTAATTTAATAATGTAATTGTAATTATGGTACATAATTTGCTTGTTTGGAGGTTAGGGTTTTGAGATGTGTTTGTTTTGGATGGGAAATGTTGATTTTGTTATGAGAAATTCAATTTTCTATTCTCTGTTTGTTGCTGTGAACATGCTTTAAAATGGAGAGAACTTTTTGGACTTTGAATTAGGGAATTTTACTATAGCGTTATGGAACTTAATTTTTGTTAAATTTAGGTTAATTATGCTTATTTTTTCTTTAATTTGCTTAATTCAGCTTCCTTTGTAAGAACACGACATGTTAAACTTAAAAATTTGAACTTTTTCCCCTATTGTCTTCTCTGTCTTTCCTGCTGACAAAACACAGGATTTTTCTGTACGTTTAAGCTTTTCTAGATCTTTTGAGTACTTGTAAATTGCATAGGCTTTTGTTGTTATGCTTTGTGTTCTATATTGGCTTTTTTTTTTTTTTTTTTTCCCTTTGAATTTGATTATTAATTATAAATGTTGGTGTGATCAAAATTTGTTTTGCTTTCTATAGGCCATTTCATTATTTAATATCTTTTGTTCGAATGTTTTCTTTGTTTTTGGGGGGTGAGATTTTGTTTTGGATATCAGAGGAACAAAAAGTCGTTCACTGGAGTTTTACAAACAAAGATGTTGCTTACTGTTGTTGTATGGGAAATTTAGCTGTGCAGTTACTTTCGATTGTGTGTCATCTGTAGAAATATTATGTTCTGAGACAAATAATTGTCCTGTAAAAAAATTGCAGGAATATTCTCTATCAGAGTTTGCGGTTGTGAAACTCTCTATATGCACTCACACACACCCCCGGCCTCTTCTCTCTAAAAATGATGATCTGTTTCTTAAATTAATTAAGTGCAAGTTTTTACTGACATATGGGTTAAGTTTGAGCTTTTTACAAGTAAAATCTGATTTTTTCCTGAATACAGGGTTCTACCATCCAAGTTAATAAGCTGGATTTTATAGTGAAGGGAAAAAGTTACTTTCTGCTGTAGCATTTTCATTAGATTGGATTATGGGTGAAGAAGAAACTGCAACTGAAACTCCTGAAGTAGCAGCAAATGGGACTAGTGAACCAGAGAAATCTGGTAAAGCTGTGAAAGGGACAAAAGAAGAGGAAAATAATGAAGTGAAAGCAATGGATGAAGATAAAAATGATAATGAGAAAGCTGAAGCTGAGAAGATGGATGAGGACCCCAAGGTGAATAACGAAAAAGAAAGCAAAGAAGAAAAAGAAAAGGAAGAGGAAGAAAAAGAAAAAGAGGAACCCAAAACTGAAGCAATGGAAGAAGAAACTGGGTCAAAAGGAGATGAGGAGATTGAAGAAAAGGAGGAAACCAAAGAAGAGGTGGAGGATAAGGTTGATGAGTCCAAGGATAAAGAAGAGGTGGAAGAGAATGAGGATAAGGGGTCGAAGAAACGTGGGAAAGGGAAGAGTGCCGGGCAGAAGAAGAGTGGTGGAGAGAAAGCTGAAAAGAAGAAGAAGGTAGTAGAAGAGAAAAAGCAGCCAGAGCCAAGGACTCCTGTCACTGACAGGCCACAACGCGAGCGAAAATCTGTTGAAAGGCTGGTGGCATCTATTGAAAGAGATGCTTCCAAGGAATTCCACATTGAAAAGGTGTTCTCTTTTTGTTAAAAATTATGTTTCAAGTTGCATTTTCCCAATGAAAATTTTATTTGTATTTATGCGGGGATTTAAATTTATACAGTTTGCCTTTCAAATTGCAGGGCCGTGGTACCCCCCTGAAAGATATACCTAATGGTATGGTCTATCTTTTGTATATATAATTCCTGCTTAATTGGATGCCGGACTAGTTGAACAAAATAGTTTTGCTTATGGATGTTCTCTTTTGTTGTTTTGGTTTTTTTCTTTTTTTAAGTGTTGGTGTCTCTTAAGGATGTTCATGATAAATTGAAGCAATCAGTTGATTTTTCTATTTTGGTTTTAAAGATTAAAAAGTAAACATAGAAGCAGTTAAGATCTGTGGGGAAATATGGGGAGAAGTAAATAGGAACATGTGACTTTCAAATTGAGGCTAGAGGAGTAAATTGAGAATTTGGTGGAATGTGACTTGTGGAGAATATAATTACATGGGAAGAAACATGAGGTAGTAAGAGTAAAGAAAATTTGGCAAATTCTTTAAACTACATTCCACGGTATAGGTGCAGTTCTGGTGGTCAGATTTGCTTATATTCCAAAGTTCCAGAGATTTTCATTTCCCACTAACTTGAAGTGTGAAAGTGTCATACCCATGTACAAGTAGCCTTTTCCAACATGGGTTCTTTAGGTTAAAGGAAGGATCAAAGTAACTGTTATTCTGAATTATAGAGAGTAAGAAAATAATGCCCCCAAAATATATATATGTGTATATTATGAACCTACTGGTTCGTTAACCTATTTGTTCAGTGTAAGTCAAATTTTGCTTTTGTGTGCTCACCCTTTTCTCTGTTTCCATTTGTATCAAATGGTTTTGTAGATTCTGAAAAGTTTAGGGGTCTAAAAATACACACATGTAAGCTCCATTGTCCCAGGTGGTAGGATGAGTGATTCTTGGAATGTATAGTTGTCATCTATTATTTAATAAAGTGATGATAAACATGGTCTTAAATCCTAATTTACTGATAACTACATGGATAGTAATGCATACATAAAGCCTACTAGTTGGTCACTTATTGTAGTGTTGGTCTGGGCCCCTTTTTCTTTTTGTTGTTATTTCTGTAGAATTTCATTATTTGCATTGCCATTTTGGTAAATGTTGTAATGATGATGTTCCATGATTCACAAACTCTTTTATTGATTGGGAAGTTTTTGGATTGAAACTATAAAGCTAAGGCTTATAAAGTTTTCCCAAAACTTGTTCACTTGCAGTTTTCTTCATATTTGACATTTCTCTGTCTTCTTTCAAATTATATGTGCTAGGTTTATGAGGGTGGTTGAAATTGTATGGCAATTTCTGCTCGTTGTACATTTTGAATTCAGAGGCTATACTAAACCCATAGTGGATGTAGCAAATGACCTCTAAATGTGTTTTCTCTTCAGTGGCATTCAAGTTATCCCGAAGAAAGACTGATGATACTTTTAAACTGCTTCATACAATTCTCTTTGGAAGGAGAGGGAAGGTAATCCAACTACTGTTCTCTTGTTATTTGTTTATGTTTATACTGCTCTGTTCTTATCTGTCTCCCATAGTAAAAAGGATATTTAACTACATTCTGTCAAGTGTCAAAAAATTTGTGTATCACTTTCATAAGGGATGCAAAAACTAAAATTCATGGTGGTCTTGCGTTTCTTTTATGCAACTTGAGTTCCTTGCTTTTGCAGGCAATTCAGATCAAGAGTAATATATCCCGGTTCTCTGGTTTTGTGTGGCATGAAAATGAGGTAAGAATATCCACTTTGTGAGAAACAGAGTTCCTTCCATGTATGAGAATTTACAGGATTAAGGACTTTGTTCATCACTGTGCAAGCAATTGCTTGGCATGATATTTGATGTTGGTATTCTGAAAGAATTTTTCTCCATGTGATCTTCTATCCTTATTGCAGGAAAAGCAAAAGAGTAAAGTGAAAGAAAAACTTGACAAGTGTAATAAAGAAAAGTTGTTAGAATTTTGTGATGTGCTTGACATACCAGTTGCAAAGGCAACTACAAAGAAGGTGAGTTGCTCAAATTTTACATTAACATTATAGATCTTAGTTGTTTAATGGTCAAATGATTTGAGGATTGTGCTGTCATCTGCCCAACCATAGAAAGCAACTTCTTGACTAGAGAAAACAATTTTGTTTTCTCTGTTTATTTATTTATTTATTGCAAGTTACCATGTATGCATGCAAATCAATCAATTCAAAGATTTTACTCTTCTGTGTATGTGTGCTGAATATGCATTGAAATCTGCAGATGACAATCTCATTGTATGACTAAAGTTACAGCTGCAATGATTTTCAGTTATGCATCACAATGTCACATACTCACTGCTTGATCCCTACTTTCATTATGGTGCAGCAGGGTCTAGCAGTATAACTTTGCACCCTAATTTTCAATGCTTGCTTTTTTCTATTAGTGGAATAAAACGTGCTGTTCTCACTGAACCTTAATTGTACATGCAGGAAGATATTATTACGAAGCTGATAGACTTTTTAGTGGCCCCTCATTCTACAACTACACTGCTACTTTCAGAAAAAGAGAAGGTTATTTGTTCTCTTTTTCCCCAATTCTTACAAGTTCAGATTTTAAGATATCAGATATTTCCAGCTGTGGTCTATTTTAATCTTTAAAGTTTTATCTGATTATTAGGCAAGCAAAAGCAAAAAGCGCAAGAGGGTGACCAAAAGCTCAGCCTCTGGGAGTGCATCTTCAACACGCTCAGTGAAGGTATATATTTCTTCTTGTAATCTTGTAAATGTGATTTTAATTTAATTAACATTGCATCTCATTTTCAATTTTGGTATTGGTATTATTGCATACCCCGTTATTTATCTGCATTGCTGTGTGCTTCTTTTTGCTATTATTTATATATTTATTATTTTCATTTAGTTTTCTTTTAATATACGTGGCATGTTTCACAGAGTCGAAAAAAGGCCGAGGATGCTTCAAAATCTGGTAAAAAGGCTACACTTGATTCAGAAGATGAGTCAGAAGAAGAAAAAGAGGAGGAGGAGGAGGAGGAGGAGGAAGAAGAAGAAGAAAATGTTGAAGGAGAAAATGAAAATGGTCTTCCTGAGAAATCTGATTCTGAGATGCCCGAGCATTCTGAAAATGAGGATAATGAATCTGAAGAGGAATCTGAAGAAGATGCTGGTAAACACAAAAGAAGCTCAAAAGCATCATCTAGAAAGAAGGAATCTGCTGGAAAAGCTAAAAGCAAGAAAATCACAGTTTCCAGTAAATCCAGTCCTCCTCCCAAAGCAGTAACTAAAAAATCTTCGACAAAACGCACTGAAGCTGATAATGACAGTGATGCAAGTCCAAAGGTTTTCTCAAGGAAGAAGAAAAATGAAAAAGTTGTCAAGGAAAAGTCCTCGACTCCTACAAAATCTCCTTCCAAGGAGAAAACAGGTATTTTTTCAAGTCGATTTTGAAGAATGTAATAATTGAGTAATCATAAATTCTTTTATTAAGTTCCTTTCGTAATTTTCATGGTGTTGTCTTCTGTGTTTTTTTTACAAGTGCTATAGTTTCCCTACTCAGTAGTATATTGAAAAATCAGTTTTTCATTATTAAGGGAAAAAAGCTTCAAAAGGGAAGGAAAAGGCTAAAGTCAAAGAGGAGAAATTGAAGCCAACTGATGACGAACTTAGAAATGCCATATGCGAAATTCTTAAGGAGGTGGATTTCAATACGGTAAGATTTTATATTTACCAGTTTGCTACTGTTTAAAGGAGGCCTTGATAGCAGTTAAAGTTCTAAATGAAGCATACTGGATTTCTGATGTCTCTAAGACATGCCAAGTCTTATAGTTCTTGTCTTTATTTGGCATTTGCTTCATTGGTTGTGTACTCCCGTATTGGATCTGTGTGCTTATTCATGCAGCTGCTTCACTTTTTTTTATGTCCCCAAGCTATATTCTTCAAGAATTGGTACTTGAAGAAAATAATGAACTAAATCAGAGCTGAATGAGGCTGATCTAACAAACTAGCGATTGAAAATTTTATTGCATCATTTCAAAGAATTACATACTTGTTGAAAGGACTGTTGTGCTTCTTGCAGGCTAGTGTTCTATTCCCATAACACGAGGGATTGTATGTTTTTTAGGTACGAATTGGTGGTCTTTTTCTTCACAAATTTATAATGAAATCTGAATTTTGCAGGCTACATTCACTGACATTCTGAAGCAACTTGGTATGCATTCTTCACTTATGTTTAAATTTTTTTTATTCTTTTTATATCAGGAAATTAGGTGGAAAAACACTTGCTTTAATTTGATAATTTCTTCTTCCTACTAAGACATTGATTTAGGCATGTCCAAACTTTACTCAAATGATCTAGAGAATGTATAACTTGAAATGGCATTTCTCATAACATATTATAGTAGTCATTCATTTTGCTGGACTAGAGTGGATTTGTAGAAAAGCCTTGTGCAGCTTATTTTCCATTAATTAAAGTGATCCTCACTGTTTATATATCGGAAAGGTTCACTTTTGATGATGTGAGATAAATTAATAAGGATTTGGACAAAAAGAAACCTTCATTGGAATTGCTCAGCATCAAAACAAATAATGATTCCCGCCTTTCATTTTTTGTTACTTCTTGCATTGAAAGTTAAAACCTATGTTGGGATTTTCGTCCCGTTTCCTGAAAAATATCTGCTGCTTTTCAGCTCGGCAATTTGACACTGATCTCACTCTAAGAAAGTCATCTATAAAACTTATGATCCAAGAAGAACTCACCAAACTAGCTGATGAGGCTGATGATGAAGATGGAGAGGGTGAGGCTGAGAAAGATGAAAACCAATCTGCCGGTCAAGAGGTTGAGGCCTGATATTTGTATCGTGACTACCTGAAAATAGTGTAGCTATTTATGTCGCCTTTATCGCTGTAGTGTCCACCTAGTAATACTGTTTAGTCTGTCAGTAAAGCCAGCTATGTAATTTACTGTTAGTGTTTAATTTGCTGTCAGAGCATGACTAGTATTTGTTAGAAAGTGTAGAGGAGGTGAAACTACTGAAGCTGTGTACACGTTAACACAAGGTGTAGGAATTTTTTGCCCTTATAATTTAACCAACCCTTTTAAAATTGCCTTACTCAATATTTTACCTTAATGTTTTTCCTCTTACATTTGATTTAACTTGATTAATACCAAACTGAGTAGCTAGGATGTATTATAATTGTGGCCCTTGTTGCCCTATGGCAATAAATTTGTGCAGGTGACGACCCATTGATTGAAGATTAATTGGTTGCTGCATGCTTTTTTTTTTTTTTTTTTATCTATTTTTTGGCCCTTTTTATTTGGATCAGTTGTGCAGTGGGGTGGCTTTCTCTGCCTTCCAACATGAGCTACTAATGAAAATTTTCAACCAATTTTGCCATTTGAGTAAATATGAAGATGGTGGATGAACTTCATTTTGGTAAAAAGTATTTGGGAATTGTATTATTCTATTGACAAATGGCAATAGCTATAAAGTATAGCGGTGCAAATTTTTTTGTTTCTTTAAGAAAAATAGAAAATCAATAGGAAGGATTGACAACTAGAAATGGAAAGGCAGTGAATCATTATTACCAAATAATAAGCCAAGCATAAAAGGCTGTCCAAATAGGAAAATGCCCAATCGTCAGCTCAAATAGAGATGAAGAGACCGGAGACATGTTTAAAGTTCACCTGACAGCCTGTTAATCAATGAGTGATGGTGCTAATTCACCTAAAGATGCACCACTACTGCTTGGGTGGGGCTTTGGATTAGATGGCTTCCAAATCTAGAGGGAACTTTATTTTTATCCCCTCTATGTTTAGGCCTAAATCCCAAATGCATCACTCATCACCGTGAAATTTGTAAGACTCCTATATTCTTAAACCCTAATGTCATTTTTTTTTTTTTTTTAAATTTCATCCGAAAATTTTTAAAAGGAAATGAAATTATATACTACGAGTTGAATGCTCGATGACTTTACTACTAGAACCTAATAAGAAATCTTTCTTACTTCCTAAGTTTTTTTAATTGAAGAAAAAAATCTGACAGCTCTTTCTCGAATACAAAAGAGAGTAACTTAGATTCTTCCAACAATTAAAAGGTGATTCGTGTTTGAATCTAAATGGAATTTGTGATGGTGAAGAAACTAAGTAAATAAAAGAATTCTAAATTTAAAATATCTAATAAAATCTTCAAAGAAAAAGATGTCAAATATCTTGAGTTTCAGATTTTTCTTATCCATTGATTTCTGAAAAAAAAATCTAATATAGTAGAGAAAAATAAATAAATAAATAGTAGTAAAAGCATTGAATATAAATAAACTGGCCCTTTACACATACCATCTAATTATTTTGACTTTACATAAGTTGGTGAACTTTGATCAGTGGCTTAACAAAGATATTCAAAATTAAATATATTAAAATGGTATATATATATGGAGTAAATACGATACTTAGGAATATCAAATCAAATTGAAATATTAAATTAATTTAATATTGTACTATAAATTTTTTGGAATTCAAAACAAAAATTGTACCGAAAATTTTAATTTGATACGGTATTGATTCTTAATTTATATTTGAACTAACAACTGATAATAATATGAATTAATTGATATATATAAAATATGAATTAATTATATAATAATAATAATTTTTGTTTGGTTTTGTGTGGATCCTAATTATATATTTCGATTCGGTATCGATTTTTAAATTTTTTAATAATTGAATTTTCAATTCAATACAATTTTTTAAAATTTTCTATTCGATTTCAGTTCTCAAATTTTTAAAATTCGAAATTTTCAATTCGATTTGATTCTTTTTAAATATCTGAATCCAACCAAACATAGGTAATCAAGTGCAGAAAATGGAGTGTCGTTTTCATGGTTTGAGAGCATTTCCACTGCCGTGTCATCCACGCATTAATATGTGAAAACAATTTTTTTTTTTTTTTTGGAAAAAGTGTAACTTAATTCGTAAGATATAAGAGATTATTACTATAAAGGAAGTGTTCTTTTCGTTCGTCAATTGAAAGTGTTTTTTTTTTTTTTTGGAAAAAGTGACCCACATAAGTTTTAATTATATATGAGGTTGCCATTTTAAAATCAACAATTGGCACTATGGTGCTTTCTATGGTTATTTTGTTTTTAACAAAATAAATCTACTTTGTTTTACTTTACGAAAAAAATCGTTCTTTTACGAAAAATCACAATTTTTTTATATTTTTTCATAAATTAAATTATTTTTTCGTAATTCTTCTTAGTTGCGAAAAAATTTTTAATTTTACGAAAATATGACTTATTTTGTACAAAATAATAACTTTACGAAAAAATTCCTAAACTAATGAGAAAATAATTTTATTAATTAACTTTATGAAATTAACTTTATAAAATTAATGAAATGAAGTAGAAAAATAATTTTGATAATTAATTTTATGAAATTAACGAAATAATTTCATTAATTAACTTTACGAAATTAACAGAATAATTTTATTAATTAACTTTACTAAATGAATGAAATTAACTTTA
>CATKHJ010570775.1:0-37956 GCA_949750685.1 Vernicia montana | reverse complement strand
TGTTTAATTATTTTATAATCACTTAAAATTATAATTATTAAAATTGAATATTATTAGCTAATAAAATTTCATTTAGGTTACAAATAATATTAAAACAATTAAATGTTTCTAAGTAATTAATAACTTAAATGCTTATATAATTATAATAGCTACTATGTCCGGCAGTGAAGATAGTTTAAAATATACTACACCTTATCAGTTCTACACATTTAACATCAATTAATCAAATTATTAGATACGTACAAAGTATAAAAGTTATGCTTAATACAAATAGTGATGCTATTTTCACAGCCTCGTAATTATAACTTTCATACAAATTTATTTTAAATACGAAAACTTAAATGCCGATCTGAAGTTGACTTCTCAATAGCTACACTGTCCGGCAGACAACTGTGTCCGACCCAATCATAACCAGGTCCACATGGGCTCAGGACGACTATTATACCACCAAGAAAAATTTACTACACCTTATCAGTTCTACACATTTAACATCAATTAATCAATCTGGTAAAATGTAACTCATCTGAGACATACTCTTCTACTGGTGAATCAAACTCAATGACATTAGTAATGCAAATGTGCCAAGTCGTTCGTGAACGGCTCGTTGTTTGGCTCGATAAAAATTTATTTGCATTCGACTCGTTTTATAAATGAATCAAACTTAAACTTTATTTTAAAGTTCGATTAATAAACGGGCTGAACTTGAGCAAAGCAAAACTCAGCTCGATTAAACTTGTAAACAGTTCGATAATAAGCTCGTGAACAATTTGATTATTATTATTATTATTATTATTATTATTATTAATTTAATAATTTTGACACTCTAAAAAATATATTTTAATACTCTTATAAAATTTTTAATAATTCAATTTAATTAAAATATATATATTCATAATTAACATAATCTAATATTTCCTTATTATGTAATCTAATATTCTAATCTTTAAAAATATTTTTTTTTATTAATTACTCCCTCTATTTCTTTTTATATGACGTATTTTAAAAGAATTTTTTTTCCAAAATATCTGTCACTTTAAGAAAATAATAAGATTTTAATTTATTTTTTTCAATTATATCATTATTATCTACTCTATAATTAATACACATATTATTCATTACTCTATAATCAATAAAAGTAATTTAGTCATATTATTTTTGAAACTTAACGTAATTAATTATTTCTTAATCTTTGTGAAACAACAAAAAACAACACATAAAAAGAAATGGAGGGAGTAATATCTTTATAGTACATATAATGCTCAATTTTATGATTAGATTTTTTTTTTTCACTAATTGAATTTTTTTTTCACTAATTGGATGTTTTTGCTTTTAAGTATTTTTGTTATAATTATTTTATTATAAATAAATATTTAGAATATTAAGTATTTTGATAAATTATAAACGAATTTCAAAACGAATAGAACTCGAGTTTAGCTGAATTATAATTTATTAACGAGTTCAGCTTGAGTCAAGCTCGAGCTCGGCTCGAGTTTAAATGAATCAATCTTGAACATGATTTCAAACTCGATTCAAAACTCAAACTCGGAAAAAAAAAATATTGAACCGAGTCTGAACATGCTAAAACTCGGCTCGGCTCGATTGCAGCCCTAAATGGCATATTTGATGCATGCTTATTGAAAAAAAAAAAAAAAAAAAAAAAAAAAAAAAGGATCTTCATCACTGGTTTTTGCGTTCTCAATGTATAAAGAAGTTCAGATGATAACATATTTATACATGTAAACTTTAACATCAGTATCCCAAATTTGCCAATAATTTTTTATACTCATGGATTCTGGACTAACCTTCCTATTGAACATTGGCTGGTCATACAGCTTGTGAATGGCATGTAGGGATAAGCGGAGAAACTTTCCTGATGAGAAATTCACTCGGACGTAGTTCGCTAGTGCTTCCCTGACACAGACTCATCCAGATCTGTGGGGACAGTTAATAGGTCATTTAGTACTTGTATTATTACTAGAAAGATGAGTCAAAAGATGGAATAGGAAAATTTGTAAGATATTACCAGTTCCAATAGGTGGAAATGAAACATACAACATTTTGAGAGACTACTATTGTCAGTTGCAAAGTCGCTCAAAAACTATGAATATCATCTCATTATCACAGGCTTGTAAGATTTAGATCCAACCATTATCTTAGTCAGTACAGTGTAAAATAGCAAATTAGGTCATTTACTCTAAAGAGAGCATAAGCATAACCTCGTGGATTGGGGTAAATAGTGCATTACGATACCACAAACAAAAAATTCATTAACACAGACAACAAGGTTATTGAAAAATACGAAGAAGAATAAGATAAGAGGAACTAGCACAACATCAACTAGTGTTCAGAGCCAATCCTAACACACAAAAATAAAATTCATTAACACAGCTTCAGCATGTGGGTAAAAAGACAAGATTCAAAATATGAAGAAGAATAAGAGAAAGAAGAACTAGTGAAGCATCAAGCAGAATTCAAAGCCAAAGCCTATGTTTAACATTTACTAATAAAAGCTAATCAGAGAGGAAAAAAAGGAAGCCAAATGCTCTAAATTTATTATCTTTAATAGGTGGCAAATATTTTTATTGAATATCAAAGGAGTAATAAGTTAGAACCTTACAGTTAACACATCTTTTCTTCTTCCTCTTTTTCTTAAATTCATTATCCCCAATACTTATCGTCCTACAATCTTGTAAAGGGTGATACTTCATTGATGCCAACTCTTCCTTTGCTGTGTCAAGCCTCCGCTCCTCATCTCTCTGACATGAAATGACACAAGCATTACAAATATTAATTACATGACCTCTACCAAATTTGAGTTGGACATAATTAGATGTCAAAGCTTACATAGGCCTTATTGAACCCTGCTATTTGTAGCTTGCAAAGCTTAAGTTCCATCTCAAGTGAATGAACTCGAGATTCAACAGAAACAACACATTGCTCCACTATTTGCTTTTGCCTAGCTCTAACCATCTCTGGTTGCCACACATTCAGAGCCACAGAAGCTTGCCTGAAATCAACGATACGAGATAATGAAAACATCAAAAAGACATCCAAACCAAGAAAATTGGCAGATTTCTCAACAGAAATCAAGTGCAAAAGGAGTCTCAACACAAATCAAATGCAAAAGGAGTCATTAAGTCTAGCAACTTTTATAAATGAATTAATATTCAAAAAACACATTTCTTAGCAACAAAAAAAAAAATTTCAACCAAACTATTTATAAAATCAATTACCTGACCTTGTGTAAATTGGACAATTCTGTAGCTGAGGCTCTCATTTTCTCAGTCTCTTGACGCAATTGGTTCTCTATTTCCTTTATCTTCCTCTGGCGCTCCATAATTTCACTTTCCTTTCTAAGCACCTCCTTTCTAAGCACCGCCACCTTCCTCTCCCTCTCCTTCTCAAACCTAAACAAGCAATAATAATCAAACTAATTTTCAACAATAAGCGTCAAATTAAAATAAACAAAATTGACCTGATTTTGTAGGTGGATTTGGCCGAAGCAGACGTGGAACTGTTAGGGTTTTGTTGTTGAGGGAAGTCCAATGAAAGGAGGTAGGACCAGAGCGAGTCCTCAGTGGATAATCGGTGGAGGCGTCTGCAGGTAATGGAAACGCGACAGAGATCTTGATAAATGAATTTGGAGTTTCGAATTCCGATTTCTAGAATTTGCCTCCATAGCTCGTCTGGTAGACCTGACATTTTGGTTTCTATGCTTATTATGGTTTTCAAGTATTTAAATTTATTTGGCAAAAATATATATATATATATATATATATTTAAATTTAATATAATTTTAAATATTAATTTATATTTAAATTTAATACAATTTTAAATATTAATTTAAATATTTAAATTCAAGTATTTTAAATAGTAATTTGATTAATTTGAAATTCCCAGTCATTTTGAATTTATTTTAATATTATTAAATTAACTTATATAAATTTTTAATGGTAATCCAGTTGAAGTGTTTTGAGTAAAAAAATAAAAATTCAACTGATTTTGAGTCGAACTCCAATTCAAGCCCAACTCGATTAATGAATATTTTTCTTTAATTTTTATCCTATGATTGGAAAGATGAAAAACAAAGAAGAAAAATAAAAATTAAAAGTAATTTTTTCTTATTTGAAATAGGTGGAAAATATATACTATTTTCCTTTAAATGTTTTCTCTTCAAAATGGAGAGAAAGTGGAGAGAATCAAATAAAAAAATACAATAATTAAATATAAATGAAATTAAAATATTTACATTATATATTTTAAATATTGAATATTAATATTTTAAAAAATTTTATTAAAGTTGAGTATAAATAAATATATTTGAAGAAAAAAAATTATTTTAGTATCCATAAAACTCAATTACATTGTAAAATATATATATATATATTTTTTTAAGTCGGAGAAAATCAGTAATTAAACTTCAACTGGGATTTTGCATTAAAACAATTGGCAGGATAATTTTATATTGTACTTCACATACGAATTAGAAATTAGAACCCAATGAAGTAAAATAGAAGTTATGGAACTTTGAGATTATCTAACCAGAAAACAGTAGCCAACAAATAAAATAATTAAGGTTTCATTTGGATAGAAAATTTTAACTCCTAGAATTTGTATTTGACTACTTAAATCAAATGTCTGGGAAACAATACCATTTCAGTAGTTATTCCAAAACATCACAAAACAAATCTTCACTGGATAATTCATGAAATTCAAATTCCCCTTTATTTCAAAGTCTCATCTACCCAGAAATAGTTCTAAGATAAAGGTAAAAGACACACATCTTTGCCTGTGTGTTCAGAATGCATCCTATTATATATTTGAATGTTTGCATATCACAACCAAGATAGAAATATACAAGGTAAGTGAAGACAACATTGTAAACTAGCTACAGCATAAGAAGTTTCAAATTCTATAAAGCTAAAACCCAAAAGGGCAGTCAAGTTACACCAAGTTCATCTTGAGGTCATTGCATTAGCCAATTACAGACATAAATAATGGGAAATTTACATAAGTGCAAGGGAAAGAGAGTTTGGTAAGTAATACTAACAGTGGTGTACACAAAATTTGCACCTACCAAATCAGTTTTTTTTTTAACAGTGTAAAAAATAATTCTCGTCTCTTACAATAAATAGAGGATCAAAACATCATTAGATTTGTTGTTGTCCCAACAATAAAAGGTTCCATCAATAACCGCGTTAAAAAGTAAAATATAACACCCAACATTATCGAAATAGGCAGTGCTGGTAAAGCTCGGTGGTACACTGACAACAAAATAAGAGTGCAGCCAAGTCCTGAAATAATTGCAAGGTAACACGCATATACGGTCATGAGATCATACATGGCAGCCCTACCCACAAGAACACTATAGAAAATAAAATCTCCCAAACCAAGTTTAATACCTCTACTGGAAACCACAAAGTTTTCAGAAGCATCCCTCCTTACCTGCTCTCTCTCATTCCCCAGTCCCAGTACATCAACAAGAGGAGATCTTTCCTCATCCACAACAATTTCAGAGTCCTGATGACCAACCACCGTCGAATACTCTGATGAATCACTGGTTGACAAGTGCTTTTCCCAAGAAAAACCAACCAATGGGGATCTCTCCGACTCATCTCTATCTCCTACACATTCGACATTTCCAAGATTCCTAACCGGAATGGCAGTGTATTCAGAGTTCACACGATTTTCGCTCTCATTTTGGTTCACATTGTTATTTGACACTGTTTGCATCTCCACTGACCCTGAATCTGAAACTCCACCAATCAAAAGGTCCAAACTCCGACCACGATTATTTGTATTCTGTGAAACTGTTGGCCGAGCCTCATAAACCAATGCTGGAAGTTCCTCATCTCGGCTCTGGGCCAACTCTACCAGCAGCTTAAGTGGCCCACCAGGTGCCAAAACTGCCGCCAAATCATATAATGCCAATGCTACCAGCAAAACCCAAGTAGTCCATTCTGGTAACTTAGTAAACCAAGCTGCCACAAATATCCCCAATGCCACCATATATCCTTGCCTCAAAAAGATCGGTATCCCACCCGAAAACACCGATAATACACCAACAATTGTAAAATTAAATAGCATAATGAAACAAGTAATTGAATCAACAGGAATCGAGAAGTGCTGAATCAATGACAAAAAAATTGAGCCTCCCATTGTACCTAGGAAACAAGAACACAAAGTTAAGCAACAGAACATTAATGCTGCAAAGCGACCATCAATGGTAACTAATACAACACAACTACAACAATGAAGCTAAAACTAACGGATACTTGTATTAAGTCCATGTGCATTGACATTAAAAAAGAAAAAAATAAAGCAAACCCACAATTCTGATACATTAAAAAACAATAGCAAACATGAAATCGAGTCAATGAGCATTTGAAAAGCTGAATCATCCATGAAATTATCAAACCAGTGAATCATGCTAACATGAAAAACAGTACACCCATACATGAATTGGAGAAAACAACAGAAAACACATGCATATGATTTAAGCCCATTAGCTTAAAAACTATGCTCCATAACAGGTAATAAGATCAAAATGACAATCATGAGTCTAGGAAAGAAAATTGTGCACTTGGAGCGAAATAACGCTAAAATCCGAAAGTCCTGCAATGAAGTCAACGTGCCAAACAGGCAAAATTATAAGGAACCCAGAACACAAATTCTAAAAAGGAATATAAAAAAATTAGAATTGGGCGAGTGGGCATGAAAAAATAATAGCTGGATTAGAGAATGTACCTAACACGAAAAAGGCAGAGAAGAGCATGTAATTCTTCAAGAAGTTGGTACAATTGTAGTAGTACAAGAGAACCAAAAGAAAAGTAAACACAGCAATGATAATAACAAACACAAGCGCATTGAGTAGGGCCCCTTCCAGCTTCTGGGCAGCAGAATCGGAGGGGTTCTCGAGGTAGACGAGATTGGCTGCAGTGCGGATCGGCGGGGCAGAGGCAGCAGCAGAAAAAGGATTTGATGGGGAGAGGGAATAGACAATTAGAACGACAAGGAGCATACAGATTGACACTGGAGACATGACACCAATAATCTCGACCCCGATGGATTCCAAAATGCTCGACTCCATGATTAGTTTGATCTTGGATGAGGAATTTCGTCGAGCAAGTGGTGGGTGAGTTGAGCTGGGATTGTGGTGGTTAAGGCATTTGGGGTATTATGGAATGGGGAGGTTTGGAGTTGCAGGAATGAGTAATTTTATTTATTTATTTATTTATAAAATACTATTTAATATCTTAAGTTTGACATAATTAAAGAAATGGTCTCTTTATTTTAAAAAACTAACCAAATAGTTACTCAAATTTTGTTTAGTCATCTAAACCGTCCACTTTTCAGCATTTCTGCAGTTAACTTTGGGTGAAATGACTAAAATACCCCCTCATCTATCAATGAATTATTACTGCATTTTAATTAATTTTCCATCCTTCATTTTCTACATTTTTGCCTTTCAAACACTCAGACCACATACTCTAGTAATTTCAATATCTCTAGTAAAATACATTCTCACATGCTAATCAATCAAAGCAATTCAATTTAGAGATTCAAAAACTTATTTTCACTTTGTAAAATTTCAGATTTTCAAAAAGGGAAAAATCAAAACTAACTAAAAATTGGTGAATAAAATGCAGATAAAGAGCTCAAAAAATAATGATTAATTAACAATTTTTTTGTTGTTTTTTTTTTTTTTGCCAAATAATGATTAATTAACATCACAATTTTGAACTTTTGTAGTTTGATGGTATAATTTTGATCATCGGTGCTCTTTCCATGAACAAAATTCTTTAAAAACAAATTAAATTAAAATAAATAAATAAAGAAGAAAATGCCTCATAATATATATATATATATATTTTAAATACATCAAATGAGATATATATCATCAGATGGTACGATGTATCACAGGCCAATCTATAGATTTCTTACCTGTCATGTCTAAGTTAAAGAAGTAGGCCATTGATGGTGTGAGTGAGGAGTTGAATTTGATTGCTTACCATAATTTGGACCACGCGTTAACTCAACGGCAACCTGCAAATCTGATGGTGACGAGCTGGGCAGTGGCTTTGCATTATGACCTTAAGCCCGAAAATTTCTTGCTGTCTAGCAAGGACGAGGGAGCCACGTTGAAGGCCACTGATTTTAGACTATCTGTATTCATTGAGAAAGGTCAATTTCTTAATCCTATTTCTTTCTTCATATGATGTAATCGTTAATATCATACATGATTCTACAATTGCTGAATTGTTTGAGAATGGTTTTGATTACTAAGATATTGTGTAAAATTGTTGGAATTGTTGGAATTTAGTTCTTAAGTGCTCTGAAAGCTGGAGAAAATTTTCAATCTCCTTTCTCCTTGCTCTATGAGTATTCTATGTATCAAAGTTTGGGAGGGTATTATGGGTATTAAAAAAATAATTTTTTTTTTTTATAATTGAATTTGTAAAAAAATAGATATAATGAGTAATAAAATTGACGGAAGCAAAATACAATAATTTTAGTTTTTTAAAATAAAAATATTATTTCATTAATTAGATAAACCTAATTAAAAAATAGTATTTTATTTATTTATTTTATTTATTTGTACTTTGTTTTGCCCCCTTTATTCTTTTAGGATAGGTCTCTCTTTTATTTTACCTTCTTGTTTTCTGATATGCAACTTGGAAGATAGTTTTTGTTTTTATTTTTACTAGATTTGTTTTTATTTTCAATTTTAAAAGGGAAATCTTAAATAATTCTTAAATACACTCTATGTTATCTTTCTGATTTATTAAATGATTATATTACTTAGATAATTTTATAAGTTATAATCAATATTTTCAAATTCGGTTCTGATCTGTGAATTGATAAAGACAAAATATCACGGATTAAAAGTTTAATTGGGATCGAATAAAAAATAATTAAATTAATATTATATAATATAAAAAAAATATAAATTTTATAAGCACTTTAAAAGAATAATATGAAATCAAGTTGAATACAATAAATTTTCTTTAACAAATAATATAAAAATAATTTTAGAATTTAAGATAATAATAAAATAAATAGGTAATAAGAATTTTAAAAATAATTTGTTTTTAAATAAAAATGAGAGAAATTTGATTTTTAGTGCTAAATAGCTTAAATTTATTTTATAATATATTTAAATTTAAAAGGTAGTTATTAAAATTAATTCTACAGTGATTTCAAAAAAAAAATTTAATTCTACAATATAATTTGCTTTAAAGAAATAATACATTTTTATGGATAAAACTAACAAGAGTTTATGTTTAGTTTAGCTAATTGAGGCTCTACAAATATTTCCATAGGTTCGGGGTTCAAATCTGAAAAGCAACAAAGTTTTTTTTTTGTTATCTGTTGAATTTATTCCGGTTCACCGGTTATCCAGTCAGTTCACGTGGGATCGAAAATATTATTAATTACTATTATTAATTATACATTATTTTTTAGAACAAAAATATATTATAAATTTAATAATTATAATATTACATAAACAACCCATTTGAAACAAAACTAATAAAACAATATTAAAAACAAAAATACCCTTATTTTTTTCTTTTATTCATGCTATTTTTCTCTCCTCTTCTCTTTCTCTCTCTTCTTCCTCTTTTCTTTTTCTCCTCTCTCTCTCTCTAATATTTTTTCTCTGTACGTTTTTTATTTTTATTTTTCTTATAACTAATTTTTTTATTATATTTATAAATTAAATTTTAATTATAGATATAAAATATAATTTTTTAGTTGTTTTATTTTTTAATTATATTTATTATATTGGGAGTATTTTAAAAAATAAGAAAAAAAATAATTCAATTACAGATTTATTCCAAATACAAAAATATAAAATTTAATTAAATTTTATATTTTAAATTGTCTTTCCAAAACTTGTAATTTATTTGTACATGAATTCTATTTGAAATTCATTTACAAATGAATAATATAGTTAATATATACACACACAAAAATAAACTACTAAAATGTAAAAAAAAAAATATTTGTTGAATATTTATTATAAATTATAGATAGATAATTAAATAAACAGTAGAATAAAAAAGTGCAAAAGTAAAATGAAAATTTTAAATATAGGGTTTGGATGATATTGATATTATTTTTGGAGTGCATGTAATTTTTCTTTGAAGTTAATGGCTTCATTTGCTTGCTTGCGTCCCAGTCCACAATCTCGACCTACCATCCAACTGAGTTTCTCATCTTTGCTGAAGCCATTAACAATTATCACAATCGGAGTATGGATCGAATTCACCAGCCTGACTCCTTCGAAATTTCCATGGTTTCACACACTGCTAGTGATTCTGCTTTTATTTTACAGTGTTCTCTTCCATAACCAGAAATTAGAAATTCAAGATCTGCATCAATAGGGGTTAGGAAAGAGCATTGCTTCCACTTTTCTTTGAAAGCAGAACGTAAGAATTACAATAACTTGCATAGATGCTAGACTTCCATTTTTCTTTGTAACATGCATTTGCTCCATTAAAGGAGGTTATACAACTTCCTGGCTGAAATAAACAATAGTATCTCCTCAACAAATGTGAAATGAAGATTTTTGTTACACTTTTGGAACTAACTCTTTGACTATAAGAGACCTACCATAAGCCTGGTTGTAGCAAGATTGCTATTTTGCCAACGGAGAAAATCACAGATAAAAAGAGAATCCGCGAAACAGAACATCAAGCATAAGCATCTAAAACATTACCGATGTACCATGATTCAACTTATCAATACGAAAGTTAATCTAATTAAACGAACTTGCAAGCTTATCAAATACAAAGGATCATTCAACTATTTCCAATTTTTTGCAACTATCCTCAATAGTACACAACCAGTTCTAACTAATATTATGATTCTGATACAAATACAAGGCCTGGAAATGAAGCATTGCACTAAAAATTGTGGCCGGGCTTACAAACTAGCAGCGAGTTATACATAACAACGTTTTATTTTCACAAAGAATACAAATAGAAATGATTACACAAAAAGAAAAATAAATAAATAATGAAAATAGTAGTGTGATAACTCAAGTGTACTGACCAACTGACTAAAATTAGTCCTTCGAAAACTTCTATAATGAACCCAAGATCATAAAATAATAATTCTGATTGTTGAATCCTTCAAGCAAATGGATTCCCTCCAACAGAAGCAACAGGTCCTTGTGTTTGGACATTACTGTTAAAAAGGCAACTTTTAATGCATTCTTGAGGAAAAATGGCAATGATAATTATGGAAATTGTATTAAAATCACCTCTGGTAGAATAACAAGAAACAGAAAACTTACGCTAATTGAGGGCCTGGTGCTTGTCCTGCCATATATGCCAAGCCACCTACAGCAACAAGGACAGTGAGATCGGATGAAGAAAAAATCATTGCCAGATATGTTTTAAATGCTTCCACAGTTTCCCAAAGCATAAGCTTCTTCAAATTGATGGGGAATCAGCAAGTTTGGGCAATAACAGTCCCTGAATCACAACTACTAAAATAAAATATAAAGTTGCTCATGCAAGAATAACCTTGTGATGCAGCTGGGATATAGTTTGTTACTGGATCTTGAGTAAACCAAGGTTCAGTCACACTACCAAGGAAGGTTGATGGCAAGTGGGCATTAGGCAGCGCTGCTTGCAAGGAGCTCATGTCCAAGAACTGCAATATGTTACACCAAGATAAAATTAAAAACAATTATCAACATTTTGGTAGTATGGTTAACATGCCAATAAATGATTGTTCCATGAGATTTTATATTTAAAATATAAACAGATAGTTATACGATAATCAGAAAATAAACTCACAACCTGTAAGGACAACGTTTGCCTTTTTAATTTCTTCCCAGATGTAGACATCTAAAAGGACAGATGCTACATAAAGATGTCAAAACTGGAACACAAACAATGAAATCTCTACTCACCACTGAATTATCTCTAACCCCATAAGGACTTCTTGTCATTAAACATATTAAAAGCAACCCAATTTGCGGAGTACTATTTTCTTTTAGAGTTGGCAACTATTAATCAGCAGAATGAATATAACTTTTCAGTAGCCCAAAGCACAGCATAAGCAATGAGCTAAAACCCATAATGAAGGTAGTTCATTTCTTAAATGGTTTTAAGTCCTGACTCATTTATCAGTAAAGTGTTATCAAAGCATAAGGAAATTTATTGAGTACATAAAATAACCACCTAAGACAACCACAAATAGGAGAGAGGAGGAGAGGGGGGGGCACCCCATGCTATAGCCAAATGCACACTTTTTTCATTAAATCACCTTTTAAGCAATGATTTACAATTACCCTTGAAATAAGTGTAGGAGATTCTGTCAAATGCTCACTCTTCCAACCCTGAATCTTTGACCTAGAAAAGAGTTACTAGCATATAACTAACTAGGTTACCAATAGAGCACAAGACTGTAGAATAGGATGATGTAGATAATAAAGTAGACATATGATTGTTCGGCCAAATTATTTGCGTAAATGTACTATCAACTTATTACCAAGTCATATATCAATATCATACCATATTGCCTGGATCCAAATCAGAATCGTATGGAAGATCAAATGGGTTAGTTGATTTATGATTGGTAGCATGTGAATGAGTTGCTTCCTGTGGAAAGAAAGACATTCATTAGTAGATGATATTCTAACTGAAATCAGAAGCCTTGAAACTGATGCAAGAGTGCAAACCATCGTTGGATTCACAGGAGTATATGATGGCTCTAAGACAATATTCAATGTTCCATTCAGACTAGAGAGTCCTCCATGAGGACCAGCTCTTTCAATCCCATCTTTACTAGAATCCTGCAAAAGCAAGATTTTGAGTACAAATTATAGAAAGAAATATCTTTAAGCATTATGAGGTAGATGCAACCTCTGAAGCCTTCAATCCGAAATACTGGTCAGCAGTTGAAGGCATGTGTGCTGCTACTTGTGCTTCACTGCCTTGATTAGAGCCCTCTAAAGGAGGGTGCGTAATAGAATTGCCAAAAGCATTCCATGTCTGTACAGAAGCAAAGGTTTGCTATTAACATGTAGTGAATTTCCAGTCAAACTATCCATGCATCAAGTAATATAGGTCTATATGTGATATAATACAACACACAGGATTCAAGAAGCACAAATTTTATAGTATGGTATAGCTTACCTGAGCATTACTTGTGTTACCAGGAGCTTGAACATCATGCAAACCATTGTTCCATGGATCAGACACTGATGATGACCCTTGGCCACCAGAGTTCAGAAATGGTAGCCACTGCATGCTCGAATCTAAGGATGAAACTTGGTCAAACTTTGCTGAAGGACCTACACTTGAAGGCATCACTGAAACTGTAAGATTTCCAGTCCCTGGTGTGGAGATTGTGGGCTGAGTATCAAAAGTAGCCCATCCTTCATTTTTAGGGGCTGATGACTCTAGTGAATTTTGGTCCAAGCTGGTAACTGGCTGCTGCGGAGCAATGCCATCAAAGAGATCAAGAGATGAGGGCCGAGAAGTTTGGATAGTTTGATATGCATTCATAGATGGAGCTGGATTCAATGGGGATGCCTCAAACAAATTGATAGATGCTGCTGCTGATGTTTCTGGCAATTGAAACAAATCAATTGGTGAAGCTGAAGAAGCATCTGATTCTGGGACAACAGGTGCCTTAAAAAGATCCAAGCTTCCAGAACTCGCAAGAGCTGATAACTGTGGAAAAGTAGGCATTCCATCATAGTGAGCCCCAGTAATAGCTTGCTCAGGCTCTGAGACAACATTTAGTAAACTACCCGAATTATATGACTTGAGAGATACGGAATTGCTATCAAATGATCCGATGCTCCCTAAAGACGTAGTTCTCTGAATAGAAGAACCATTTGATATCAGTTGACCAAAAGGAGAGAGAGAATCAGCAAGAAGAAAAGTTGTTACGATAAATTGAACAACGGACACAACAAATACAAACAAATTATATGTGGGGTCACTGTGACAATCCCCCCAACAACTAGGGTACTTTTGGAGGACACTCACAGATGATCTTTCGATCAACTGTACAGCAAGCCTAAAAAAGTACAAACTTCAAACAAAAAATTCCAACTGCATCTTTCATATGTAAAATCCATATATACGTTATAATATGTATGTTGTTTGCATAAGGCTGCATACATGCCTCTATGTATTTTTTCTATTTATACTGTGTATCAATGCATAAAATGAAGAAATAAGAATAAAAGCAGCCTTGATATTTTGATGTTGCAAGGTTCAGTAAGGCAAAATTTTCAATTAGCACAAGTCACACGATTGTTTTAAGCACAACACTTGTGCGTCATATATATAACAACAATGCTCTAGTAATTCATCATGCTCTTATACAAAAAGCACGCTGCAGATGTTGAATAAACAAATTAACATTTTGTCAGTGTGTGGTTATGAGAAATAAGACCTGCGGACGTTGAATCCCCTCTGCACCTTTCTTAAAGTTTGCCTCTGAAAATAGATCTAGTCTTTGATGCTGTGCATCTTCACCAAAAAAATCCCTTTGAGTCTGAATAGGTGGACTACCATATCCAGCGTCTTTCTGAAAATTTGGAGACTCTGCACTGACAAGATCACCCCCACTCGACATGGAATAGTCTGAAACCCTAGAAACAGAACCTTCATTTGCAAATCTGTCCTCAAACATTCTTTCATTTAAGCGAGTAGGACTGCAAATAAAACTAGATGCCTTCCCAATGTAAAGGCCTCGATCTGAACCAGGTTTTCGGGTGAGAGAAGCAGTTTGTTTTCCATAACGTCGATCTTCATACTGAAAGTCATAAGGAGGACTTTGGGAGTAAGAATGATAAGAGCTTGCACGCCTTGTCTCATCTTCGTGGCTTCTAATCCTCTGTCAAATTCATTGATAAATATCACATATTAAGCTTGTATTCAAGGCTAAGTGAGATCATTTGATTCAGAACATAATAATAATGACATAAAATAGTTTAATTCTGCTTCTAGAAATGTGATTTTTCAGGAAATCCCAATCGCTCAAGCAAAATAGTATGTTTCATCCCAACTCTACTACCAAAAATAAAACAGCACACAAATTGCTGAGAATAATCATATGGGGAAAAAATATACAGAATTGCTTCCAGAAAAAAAAATCCCAGAAAAGTTTTTCTATTGTTTCCACTAAACAAAGATTATATAGAATTAGGAAGCAGACAGTAAAGTTCCATAACAATTTTATCATATGGAGATATTGATTATCTACTGCAATATTACCTGCAAATCCCTAGGAGGCTTGTCATGGGTATTTCCACCAGCATATGTTTTATCAACATATACAATCTTTATAAATTCTCGCACTTTATCGGCATTGCTGCGAGAAGAAAACATTATTAGAAAAGCTCCAAGTTTGTCATGTATATGCTTAGCAGTTAGCGCCAAAGCAAAAGACCACAAATCTTGCACCTGTTATCAGGCAATCTCTGCCTTTGTTGGTCCCAGTCCCTCAAGTATATTTCCCTTGCACGCTGGAAAGGTATATATTTCATCAGTAAGAGAATATGCATCCAATTTTTTCCAAAGCCAATCAAAATGTAGCACAATAATACCTGATTACCACCATTTTGAAGTGCTTCAACTTCTTGAGATGTGAACTTGGACATGGACACAGACTTTACACGATGAGTGAACTCACGACTGTATGACACAAAACAGTATGAACACATTCTAAGAAAATGAATGGAACAGTAAACCAGACTATGCCAAGCAGTGAAGGCAGGATAATTTCCAGACGAAATGGAAAATATAATGCAACTTTAAGTCTTCAACTATTAAGCACAAAAGAATTTCTTGATATTACAACAGCTACAAAGAAAATCTTAATTTCCAGACATATAAATTCCAATACATTATTGAATAGCCTTTCTGCATTTCATCATGATATCTTAATTCATTAAGTAATAACATTATAATCCAGGTTAGACATGAAGCTTCAAGGGAGTATTTGATATCTATAATAATCATACATATGGCTTGGATATAAAATCTTCCATGAGTTTGAGATTACACCAGCACAATCATTTAAAAGTTAAATTTCCAATAATTATCAATTAGTTTGTAAACATTAAGAACTTCAATCAACAAAGCCATATGTACCCTTACAATAAAGTTAATTTCAGACTTTGGATTAAAAATACATATTGACAACTTATAAAAAAAAAAATAATGCATCAGAGACATATAATCATCAAGCAAGAAGAAAATACTCACTGTATCCCACTACAAGTCATACAAACGAAAGTCCAGAAATTAGTACAAACATACTGCGGACCCTGCACAAACAAGTAAGATAAAATTAGTTTCAAATCATTGCTATTTTTGCAAGCAAAAGGAATACAAAATTAAAATATTTTAACTTCTATAAAGCCAAAATTGAACATTTTCTTTCCATTTTTGAATTTTCTTAAGCTAATTAGAGCTGATGTTTTGGCAATCTGGGTCCCAAACAACAAAATACAATGGATTTAAAGACCCAAATAAAACTTCAAATCTCTTTTTAGCCACGCTTTGCCAGCAACTGCAAAAACCCAACTAAACCCTGAGCTAGAACTTTGACACCAGTGACAAACTCAACTCAACTCAAACTAAATCCCTAACTAGTTAAGGTCAGCTATAGAGATTAATTTCCTTGGTTCCACCGAGCTTAGAGCTAAATCATCAAAAATATCATATAGCAATGACAAACTAAACTTTTAATTGTATTCGTATAAGTTATAACATTTGGCAAACCAAAACATTCAGGTAACTGATTATCAGGACCCATTTCACTTCTTGTTTCCCCACGTTCTTCTACTGAACAAAACCCTCAACTTGACCGTAAATCCAGATAATCACAAACAAAACCAGAAACTAATACAATGAAAAAAAAAAAAAAAAAAAGAAAAACTCTCAATCAACACTTATCTTGAGCTAATCAAACCCAAAAATAAAAAAGAGCTGATTATAAGCTATCTACAGTGATATAAAGCAATTACCAAGCTATTGCAGTTGATACAGCGACGATTAGGTGGCAACTTCATGAGACCTCTAATAATCTTCTCATTACGTTCTTCTTCCTTTCTACTTCCCATTTCTCTACACAATCCAAAAATTCCAAACCCTAAAATAATCCTTTTCCTTCGACGAATCCGACAAAATACAAAGAAACAGAGCTCTAATGAGCTTTAAAAACCCCAAAAAAAAAAATTAACAAATTTTTTTTTTTTTTTTTTTTAAATCTAGGGTTTGTTTGTTTGGGTTTTTGAATTCTGTTATTAGAGAAACAGTCTGTAAAATCAACTCGATTGAGACCACGAAGACACACACACTCTCTCTCTCTCTCTCTCTGGTGCTGCGCCTTTCGATTTTTCAAAATAAAAATAAGTAAATAATTAAAGTCTTTTTGGTTTTGTTATTTATATTTCCTTTCTAAATTTAAATTTAAATAAAAATTAATAATTATTATTATTATAATAAATCTCTATGTAATTATTGGCTGTTCATTAAAGTGTGTTTGTTGAACTATAATTGTAACGTCTTTATCGATCATGGAATTTGACCCAAAAAAAAAAAAAAAGGATCATGGAGAAAATTGCTGCTTCCACGAAGATGGAAATTAGCATATATATATATATATATATATATATATATATATACTCCATTTATTTTACGAAAAATAATTTATTTTTAAAAATAAAATATTTTTCAAATAATGAATTTTTTATTGTTTGATTATAATATTAAAATTAGTTAAAAAATATTAAAAATTTTAATTTATAAGATTATAAACATATTTAAATTTATAAAAATTTTATATTTTTTAATTTTTATTTTTAAATATAAGAAAAAATACATAAAAATTATAAATTTGTTGATCGCTGACGACTGGCATTAATTATCGATGATCGCCGGATGCTGACAGTGATCATTGGTGGTCTCCATTAGTGAGTATTAATGACCAGCGGATTAATAAATTTGTATTTATATATTTTTCTTTCATTATAATAAATTTGTCAAAAATAACTTCTCGTTTTGAGAAGAGAAAGTCATTTTCTTTAAAAATAACTTAATTTTCTATTGATTAATAAAATATTTTTCGTTGATTAATTTTTTGAAGTGTTCTAAACATAAAAAAAAATACAATTTTAATTTTTTCTATAAAATAAACGGAGCCTAAATACTGGTTGTTGGTGTGGAAGTAGCCAAAAATGATAATATTTTGATTTTTTTTAATTGTGAGGAAAAATATTTAAAAATAAAATGATGGTTTTTATGATGTAACTTTTTTTTTTTTTTTATGTGATCGAAATGAATTTTAGTTTATCCAAACCAATCCAATGTTTTAGATAAAAGGCACATTTTGTTGGTTAAAAATTGGCAAAAGAGTCAAATTAGTTCTTAAACTTGACACCTGGGAACAAATCAGAACAAAATCACATTTTTTATCATTAAAGTTCTTATACTTAACAATTTTTGTCAAATTAGTCATTGGTCAAACTTTAGTCAATGCGTGTGCTATAAAATCAGACGAAATAACGTTAATTTCATAAGTTCCATTTGACATAACTTTTCATAAAAGTATTTCTATTTTTTTTTCAGTTTTTTTAATTTTGAAAAGTATTTTTGAAAAAACAGGATTAAAAAAAACAGTTTCAAAAAAAAAATTAATCAATTAAATAAAAAATTCAAAAAGTATTTTTTAGCCTACAGGCTAATAATAGTAATCAATTAAATTTAAGTTTTAGGGGTATGAGTGAAATTTTTTTTTCAATTTTGTGTAATGATTGAATGTTTTAATGAAATGATGATATTTTGTTGATCATTATACACATCTTTATTTAGTATTAAAAATTAAATTCAAGAGACAAAGCAAAAATTAAACAATCAAATGAACATAAAAATTGCAAAATCCAAAATATATTTCATTAATATTTATAAATAACATTCAAACATGGACGAATTAGAAAATCTAACAAGGGGCGATAAAAAATTAAAACCTAACTTATAATTACATAAATTAGTATCGTGCTCTATTTAATTTTCATCAATCATTAATATATTAATTAATCACATAATAGTTTTTAGAGACTAAATAGCACTTTTTGAATTTTTTTATTTAATTGATTGTTTTTTTAATTTTTTTGAAATTGTTTTTTTCAATCCTATTTTTTGGAAAAACATCTATTCACTTATTTTTTTAAAACTGATTTTTTTTTTTAGAAAAGCAATTTTCCGAAAAATTATGTCAAATGAGACTTATGTATTAACGTTATTTCGTCTGATTTTATAGCACATGCATTGCTCAAAGTTTGACCAATAACTAATTTGATAAAAATTGCCAAGTATGAAGATTTTGATGACAAAAAATATGATTTTGTCCT
Organism: Vernicia montana; assembly: GCA_949750685.1. Classification (NCBI taxonomy): domain Eukaryota; kingdom Viridiplantae; phylum Streptophyta; class Magnoliopsida; order Malpighiales; family Euphorbiaceae; genus Vernicia; species Vernicia montana. The sequence goes on along the minus strand of CATKHJ010570775.1, from coordinate 18,563 downwards.
AATTTATCCCCATGTGTCAAATTCGATGACTAATTTAGCCCTTTTGCCGTTAAAAATTTAATCAACAATTAAGTGATTAACCAACTTTCTTCTTTGTCAAATAAGGGAAGGAAGTTATGTTGAGTAGTTGAGATCTCACGTCTAGGTGCGCAAAACAGAAAAATCGAATCAAATCGATTAGTTGAGTTCGATTTGGTTTATTTTTTTAAAATTTTAGTTTCGTTTAGTTTGAAAATTTTAAAATTAAATTAAAATTTGATTTATTTTTGTCCAAATAATTTCGGTTAAAATCAAATCAATCGAGCATTATATATATATATATATATATATTAAAATTTACTTGAATTTTATCTTAAATTTATGAAAAAAAAGAGAGAGAGAAATAGGAAAAAAAAAAAAACAAATCAGCTCAAATCGACCAATCGAATCGAACTTTTCAATTTGATTCGGTTCAATTTTTACTCTAAATTCAGTTCGATTCGATAAAAATATAATTTTTTAATTTTTAATTTTTTAGTTTGGTTCAACATTGAACCGAATCAACTATTTGCTTACCTCTGCTCATATCATAGACTATAAATTTGGTAATTGGAATATTTGATTTTAGAATTTTCATTTTTCTTTTTCTTTTCTCTGTATATTATCCGTCTGCCTTTATAATATTAGGGGGAAAAATACTTCCTATAAATTTCCTTTTTTTTTCAAAATTCAATTCTATTAGGCTCCTTTGAAATAATTATTGTGATAAAATTCAATCCAAGTAACTTTACAATGAAATTTATATATTTGAAATGAATGTAAAAAATGTTGTTTATTATTATAAGAGGGTGAGATTGAAGAAAATTAACAATGACAGTTTTTAGAAGGGCCTTTTGGAGGAGTGAATGAGGCCTAGTTTAGCATTATTTTTTGGAAAAAAAATATAATTTTTAATTAAAAATAAAAATGAAATCTTATGAAGCAATGAATAATAATAAATAATTACTTATCCTTTCGATTTTTTTGGAGTTTAAAATTGATTTTGGACAAAGTTATTAGTTATTAGTCTTTTGGTTTTTATAGTTTTAGACCAAATAGTTTTGTCCAAAATCAATTTTAATTAAAAACATGTAAAAAAATAAATAAATAAGTAAGTAGTTATTGTTTATTGTTGCATGAGTTTATTATTATTATTATTATTATTTTTTAATTTCAACTATATTCCCTTCACAAGGGTGTTATCACATGCATATCACAATTCACCCACGTAGCCCCAAGTCTGGCAAAATTCAATGTATGTTTGGATGTCTTGTTTTTCTTATCAACAATTTAAATAAAATAAAATAAAATATTATAATAACAACAAATTAAGGGACTCAAATCCAAAATCTGTTGCTCCTTATATTTTTTTTAAAGAAAATGATGAGATTTATAACGGCGAATTTTCAATTTTGCGTTTATTGGCTTGAAGATCTATATAATAACCAAATCATAAGCAACACTAGACTTTGATATAAGGGGGAAAAAAAAAAGGAATAACTAATTGAAAGGTTGATATTATTCATATTATTTTTTCCTATCAACAAAACAAGTTTTAGTATTTATTTAGCATTGAGATTGAAATATTTTTTTAATTATATATATAATTTTAAATGCGGTTAAAGAGTAATTTTAAAATATTATTTTTAGACCATGTGAAATTTAATTTAAAAATAAATATTTAATGATCTTTATTAATATTTTAAATAATATTTTTTAATAATGACTTATATGAGTGTATTGGATTAAGAAAATTAAAAATTTTTATGAACTTAAAAAGTCAATTAAAATTTTAATAATGACTTAAAATTAAAGATTTTTAATAATGACTTGACTTTTATAAAATCTTTAAAAGTCAAGAGATATTTAATAATGACTTTAAAAATTATATAAAAATTAGGAGATATTCAATTACAACTTTTGTAAAATCTATAAAAGTTAACTGATATTCAAAAAATCATTGTCTTTTATAAATAATAGACTTTTGTATACTTTTATTGACTTTTTATGTATGATATGAATAAAAAATTTTCACAATTCTCTTTCACTTTCTCTCAATATTTCAGCACACTTGTTTTTAACATCATACAAAAAATAAAATAAAATATTTCACAATCTTAAAAAAAAAAAAAAAAAAACTAAACACATAACATATAAACCTATAGTTGATAGGAATATATTAATTGGTGAGTGATATAAACATAATTTTTAAAAAGATTAAAATGTTATCATTTTGTTTCTTCTTTTAAATAGAACAAGTAATTTATATACATAAAAAATTATATAGAATTATCATATAAATATTAAATTAATTATTTAATTGACTAATCATATGCAATGTGTTTTTTTTATCATTATTAATATGACTTTATTTTTTTATAGTTGCAATAAAACTTTTGTTTCATTGCAAACCTCACATTTTAATTTTTATCATTTGAATTTCTTAATGTCAATAATATTTTAAGTTAAAATAATCTAAAAATAAAAATTATTATAATGTGATATATAAACATATATTTAGATAATGCAATCAAGTAACAAATTTTCTACTATCTATGCTTTTAAATCATACTCGAGGGTTGAATATTTGGAATGATTATTATGATGTAATTTTGTCTATTTTGCAAAGTGATAAAAGTAGATATGAACTGGCTAAAAAGAGTTATTATGCAAATGAGAGTTAATGGCAGTTGGGTATTCTCCTTCATTTGTAACTAATAAAAAAACAATCTTATTAATGAAAGTCTATTAATATCTATAAAAGTCTATCAATATTTATAAAAGTTTTTTAAAATAAAGTATTTAAAAGTCATTCATAATTTTATAAACTCCGCATAAGTTATTAAAAATTCATGAACTCTACAAGAGTCATTTACTTAAAAAGAAGTCTATAAAAATTTTAATTGAATACACTCTCATTAAATAATAATGTTAAAGTTGATAATATTTTCTAATTTTCTGGAAAAGCAAATTTATAGATCTAGGTAAATTTTTCTTGGGTTTATATATATGTGTCCCATCCTACTATAATTTTTTTTTTCTAGATTTTTTAGATGAGATTTTTGTTTTAACTTTTAATTGTTGAAGAGATTTAAATGCAATTATTTATTCATTTTTTTTTCGCCAAAGATTATTATTATTTACTCTTTTTTTTTTTTGCCAAAGTATTATTTATTCATTTGATGATTTAAAAAAAAAAAACAGTATCATCAAATACCATTTGTTTGCTAAAGCTGATTGAGCATAATATTCTAATGCAGTGTTGAACTGTTGATTATATATTGCAAGTATATTAAAAAATAATTTATAAGGATATTCACCAAATATTTTAATTTTCTCTATTTAGAAATTTATTTTCATCGATTTTCATTGTATTTATATAAATGTAAAAATTTATGGTAAGAATATATCATTAATATATTTTTTTTAATTTTAGAGAAAATTTGACATATTTTACATTTATTATACTGTCAGTATACGTTTCGTAATGTAATGTAATTAAATATATTTATAATATAATATTTATATTAAAAATACATTTAATTATATTATATTATATTGTATTACAGCCTATTAAACATAGTTTCAAAGTCTTTATCAAATACTATCGGAGTTTTTATGCAATCCTTGTATATATAGAATGCAATTTGAGAGTACAATTATGTTTTTTTGTTATTTAAAAAATTTATCTTTATTTATATTTTCTTTTGGTGGTGCTTTTATTGTGTAGTCAAATAAATTTTAGTTAACTGTTCTATTGATTTTTTGTATTATTTTTTAATATATTATCAACTAATTAGTTCCTATGAATAGTATTAATTTTAGAATATGGTTTTATATTCTTAGTAAAAGTTCATTATTATATCAATGGTTAAAATCAAGCCAGGAATCGAAATTAGAGGAATTTTTTATTTCTTTATACTGGAAAATACTTCTAATTTCACATAGTTAATTTTAAAAAATCTTGTTAATTCAATAAATTTTATTACATATCAAATTTTTTTTTATTAATTAATTAATTAATTGCAAAATTTTCACATAGATAATCAGTAATTTATTTATTATAAAAAATTATTTAAGAATATGAATTATATTTTTATAAATTATTTAATTTATTTATCAATTATTAAAATTATTATAAATCTTTAAAAAATAATATTCAACTCTCTATTTATCAATTATTAAAATTATTATAAATTAAAAAAATATTTGTTTTATATTATTCATCTTATTTTTACAACTTAGTACACAATTAGTTGTTTAAGATTATTATTTTTTCAAGATTAATTTTAATTAAATAGAAATAGAAAAGAGTTTTTTTTTTAACCGGATTTTATTTCCACAGGTGAGGTAAACAATACTCCAGAAATTTCTAAATTCGAAACAAATAATAACCGTTCGATTCAAATACTCCAATGACCATCCGACGGTCCATATAAAACTATACCCTATTTCAATATCCCATCTCCTTTGGAATCACTGTATCCGTAACTCAACTGCTTCTTTCAATTTCACCACTCTTATCTCTCTCTCTCCGCGATTCAATGGCCACTGTCCTCAAAACGCCGCCGTTGAGGGCACCACTCCGGCCACAACTACTTACCTCCGTCACCACCAATATTTCCTTAAAATCCCCGAATCCCTTTTGTCTCTCACTAAGACATAAACATATAATTATTAGCACCAAACTTTCCGGTACAAGTTCTCTCCGGTTTGCCACCAAATCGTCCAACCGGTTCGTAAAGTTCGTTCCTTTTGCTTCTCAAGGAGAAACAGAGACTACTGAGACCGAAGAGGCGGTTGAGGAACCAGAAATCCAGGTATCCACATATGCAATTGTCCATAGTTCAGTTTACTGTACGTAGGGTTTTGTTTTATTTATTTCTCGCTTTGATTTTGGAACAATTTAGGCACTAAAAAGCTGCTTTTTTAACTTCCAATATAAGCTGAACTTAAAAAAAACTCTAGGAATTATTCTCATTAATACAAGATTCTTGAGGCTTTAGATGGGATGAGGATAAAATTTTAGAGGCTGGTTTGCTCAATGTAATGCAAAGGTTGGGAATTTTTTAGATTTTGATTACATTGGCCATTGTAAAAGCTGAAAATAATGCTATAGGTTCTGTTTATATTGGGACTTGGGAGTCTAGTTTAGGAAGTCAATCAATTTTAGCTGGTGAAAGTTTGTGATGTCACAAAAAATCCATTATTGCAATTAATCTATTGATAGTTCTCTTTAATTTGTGCATGGATATGATGCCAGAGTGCTCCTGAAGTTTCTTGTAAGCAGAACTTCATTACCGACAGGTGTTTTGGCTTTCTTTTTCACGATAGAAACTTTAAAAATGACAATGGGACTTTGCCTCAACCCTCAATTTGGGTACCTCTTAAAATTAAAAACATTTAGGTACGTTTGGTAGAGCGTAATGGAATGTATTTTTAGTATAAACATTACATTTAATCTCATTACGGTTAACCAAACGTACCCTAGTGTCACTTGGAAAAAAAAATAAGTAATTCCCATTTCTTTTAGTCCTTGTTGAGATTAATTTACAAAGTGCTTATGAAATTTTTGGTAGATGTTTTCCTGAAATTGATACTATAGTATTAGTCCTTTTTTCGTAATCCTGATATTTTTGGTTCCCTCTAGGACTTATTCTTTAGATCTGAACCCTCAGCAGGCTGGTTGCTTAACCTGTCCTACATCGTGCATTGAAGCAATTTCATCCAACAGTTAGCTGATGGTGTTATTTGTCTATTTTCTGCCTGGTATTCTGGGGCAATGTGGTGTCACATGATAGATAAAATTACTTATATTTTCTTATTTATCCATTCGTTGGCAATTCCTTATTCATGTTTTTCTGTTTACTAGTGAAATTCTTATGCATTTATATTCTGATTGGTTGGTAATTTCAAGCACCTAACACCACAACCGACTGTTTTGTTCAAAATTGCCATGTATGTGTCTTGATTTATTGTTGTTTCCAAGAGATATATCTCGCCTTGGATTGTTTTGCTGATGGATTTATGGTACAGGAATCTTCAGATGGTGCTGTTGGGGTGGAAGATAGTGCTGATGAGATGGAAGATAGTTCCAGCAGTGAAGAGGCTGCTGATGCTAAGGAAACACCTTCTATCATCGTAGCTTCACTCCAGTCATACAAAGAAGCTTTGGCGAGTAATGATGAGTCCAGAATTGCTGAGATAGAAGCTTTTCTTAAATCTGTTGAAGATGAGAAAATAGGCCTTGAAGCAAAGGTGGCTAGTTTGACTGAAGAACTGTCAATAGAAAAAGATCGGATTCTCAGGATTAGTGCAGACTTTGACAATTTCCGGAAGAGGACAGAAAGGGAAAGGCTTTCGCTGGTAACAAATGCCCAAGGGGAAGTTGTGGAGAGTTTGTTGTCTGTTTTGGATAATTTTGAGAGAGCTAAATCCCAGATTAAATTGGAGACTGAAGGAGAAGAGAAGATCAGCAATAGCTATCAGAGCATATACAAGCAATTCATTGAAATTCTTGGTTCACTTGGTGTTGTCCCTGTGGAGACGATTGGCAACCCCTTTGATCCAATGGTGAGTTGCTCAACTTTCAACTACAGTTTCTGAAAATGATAGCTAACATAGAAATGGTTATTATCATTCCATGTGCACCATTTCTTTCTTGGTTTTGAGTAAAATGTTTTCCCTTGCTATTATGATGTCTGGAGAAAAATGAATTTGCTAAAGAGAGAGTATATGATTACGCACTTTGTTAAAGATGCTGGTAAAGTGAAAGTTTCACTTAGATTGACCCATTAATGAAGGGAAGCTATTTTTATGATATTCATGAACTTTATGCTTCAAACTGATGATCAAACAGTCTTGTTGATTAATGGAACCCCCGCATGTGCAATCGTTGCCCTCTTCAATTAATTGGCAAAATGACTGTTACTATTGGTCATTGATTTAATGCAGGCAAAATACAGAGTTGGCTCGAAACTTAGTCAAGTATTTGATGATATTTTTCGAAAATTTGATCAAGTTTGTTCTGGTTTTGTGAAGAACTGGATACGCTTTTAATTCAAACCAAGTCATTGATTGACTCGAGCCAACTTGGTGAGTTACATGAGTAACAGATAACAGTGTATAAAGTACAAATAACCTCGGGATTGTGCTTCTGTTGTAAAAATATCTAATCTTAACATTTAAGAGGCAGGCAATAGTAATGTGGTAAAGCTTTTTGAGCATGTTATCATAAACCTGGTGTTCATGCAAGTTTTTGCATATTCTCAGGCAGTAAGCTCTTTATTTTTTTCTCTTACAGTTGCATGAAGCTATTATGCGAGAAGATTCAACAGAATTTGAAGAAGGGATCATACTTGAGGAATTTCGCAAGGGTTTCAAACTTGGTGACAGGCTTTTGCGACCATCAATGGTGAAAGTATCAGCTGGTCCAGGTCCTGCAAAATCAGAACAAGCAGGGTCACCAGAAGGAGCTGAGGCTGCAAGCGAAACCAGTGAGGAGGGCAGTGCAGAATCAGAATCTGCTTAATAGACAAGATAGTCAATCTCGACTCAAGTTTTGTAAAAGCATAAGCTATATTATTGTGATATCGGTAGGACACACGATATTCTTTTTTTCCTGTGGGATGCGATTGGCACAAGTAAAATATTGCCTTTTTTGTTTGCTTTGATAGAGGAATTGATATTGGTCACCAGTCAGAAGGGGTATCATTTCAACATGGACATGCAATATTATTGAAATAAGGCTTACTTTATGGCTTATGCTATGTGATTGATGGAAAAACTAGATTTCTAGTAGGCCAGTTGACCCTTTAACAGGGCATGTGATGTTAGTTTAGTTGAAATTAGCAAGGCCAGTTGGCCTGTAAAATAAAAAAATGAAAAATTTGTTAGCAGTGAATTAAAAAATTATAGTAATTTTAAAAAAAAAAAATTATATAGGTCAATGGACAAAACTTAAATATTTTTTAGTTTTTCTTTTTTCCTATTCAATAATTATCGTAATAAATGAATATATTTTTTTTAAATTTTATTTAGAGAGGAACTACCTTATGGTGGAGGGGTTTCATGGCCTCCAACATTGCAACAAATTTTCTTTTTTGTTACTTTACATGAATATGTTAATTATTGCAAACGATATCTATAGCTTTTATTATTATTGGCCCTACGAAAACCTTACTGGCTAATAATTTTTTTCCTTGTTATTTTCAAAATATATACTTTTCCATAGTAATTATCTATTTAAGAGAAAAATTAAGGTAAAATTATCTATTAAACCTAAAAAATCCCTGAAAAATTCATAAACTTGAAAATAGATTTTTCCCACAACATAAACAATTAAACATATAAAATCCTTCATATTTTAGAGGGTGCTTTTCAAGTGAAAAATTATACAAATCATGTTCGTTATTGTGTAGAAAAAACAACTTTTTTTTTTTTTTTTTTCGTTTGGAAAACAAAAAAACTGGTAATATATTAGTTTCAGCAGTCAATGATCAATAATTTATACTTTAATAGTTGCAATTGATTTTAAAATTATATGGTAATTCATTGATTATAATTGTGATTAAATTACAAAATGATAAATAAAGATATTATTTTTCATATAAATAAATATTTTGATATAGATAGTATGGTATGAAAATTTGGCTTATAATAATTAGCATATCCTAAAAATGATGATGCAAATGTTATTATTGTGGAGGACTGACACGTGCCATGGCAGAAGCCAGGCCAGAGGAGTAATAAAAGCGAGGTTGAAAAGAACAAGAGAATAAAAAAAAAGGAGGAATATATATGTATATATAGCCATGTTGTTAAAATTGGATCGGATCGGATTGATTGGTCGGATCGGTTAAATTGAGAATCGATCATTGATTTGGTTTTTAAATCAAAAAAAACTAGAAAAATCATGACCTGAAAAAACTGGTTTGAACCGAAAAAATCAGTGACCGATCGAACCAAATTTTTTTCAAAACGACACCGTTTTGGACTAAAAAAAAAAGAAAATGGCAGATAAATTAAATTAGACCAGTCGGACTGTGAACCAGCAAGAAAATTGGTTCCACCTCCGGTCCGGTTTTAACAACATTGATATATAGCTGACCCATTGTGGAAAAGTTAAGAGGCTCTCTTCTCTATTTTCTCCTCTGTGTGCGCCGTTCGGGGTTTTCCACTAGGGTCCCCCCCGGTGACTTTGGTCACCGGCGGGAATCCCTTTTCTTTGCTCAGTTTATCTTTTCTCGTTTTTTTTTTTCCCTAATAAAGCCGATTGTTGAGGTTTGAGGCTTTTTTGGTTTCCCACCCAAGTGGGTTTTGTAGATCTGTGTTTTGACACCTACGGCCTAGGTGCCGGCTCAACTTGCGGCGTTTGTCCGTCCTGCATATCGGAGTGCTCTCGTTCTTGTGATGGTGATGAGTGCTTATCTGTGGGTGGAGGGTAATATGGCTAGCATCGGCATCTCAGATTCAGATTGGGCTTCTTTGTTGCTTTTTTGTCTGTGTTTGCTGAATCTGAGGGTCTTTGGTGAATATTTTTCTCTCCGTAGGCGGTGGCCATTCGTTGGAGAGGGAGGAAGGCTTCACCATCGCGCTACTGGATTTTGTGGTTTGTTGCAGTGATTGGAGCAGACTCAAGATTATCAGAACTATTCTTCGCTGGTGGGCTCATATGCTCTGTCCCAGCCCTTGCACGGTCAGTTGCCGGCGCCGGTGCAGTGCTTGGTGATGATGGCCGAAAGCTCTGGAAGGTGCTATGGTGTTGGAGGCAAAAGTGATATATGACTATTTGCTTAGGCTTCAAGCCTGTTAGTTTTTTGGGCTTTTAGCCACAGTCAAAAAATCTCATTGTTGGGTAAAATATTACTGGATTTTAGGTCCACATTGTATTGTCCTAGTTGGACTTTTCCAGATATTTGTTTACTGATTGTAATGATTTTAGATATTATGCCCCATTAAATGCTTGTTTTATTACTTTGGGAAAAAAAAAGTATATATAGCTGACCCAGATAAAAGATGAAATGCATTTTGTCCACATATATATAAAACTACTACACAGCCTTAGCCATTGGATCTTATATATATATTTTTTAATAAAAAGTTAAATTAATAAGGCATATAAATTTTACAAATATTATTTTTAATTAATTTTTTCAACATAAACAAATAATTTTCATTCATAATAGTAACATGGCTCTATGATAAAAATTATATTTAAATTTAGAATAACAAAATGAAATATATTTCATAGCATTAATAATTACAAATTAATTTAGTTTCAAAATTACATATTATTTTTGAACATAAAAATTATTTAATAACATTATTATTGCTCTAGCTAATCATTCCCTATTTGAATAAAAATATATTTAAATAATGATTTTTAAACCTCCATGCAAAACACGTTTATAAATACTGTGCATATTATGAATGTTTTGAATGGCTAAAAAAAAAAAAGGCAAACAGATAAAAAAAAAAAAAACTTAAAAGGCCTTTGAATTTCCTTTACTCATTCACAGTGTCCGTATATCCTTTCTCTAGAGGAAAAAAGAAGAGAGAAAGTAGAAATTAATGTCCATTTCATGATCATGCAACCTTTTTAGAGAATCGAGTCTTGAATTTTTTTTTTCTGTATTTTTAAAATTTAAAGATGTTATTAAAATGGAGAGAATTATTATATATTTAACTTAAAATTAAATTATATATTTAATTATTAATTCCTAGTAACCAATTATAAAAAATTATATAATATTTAATAAAATATATATCTAGATTTTAGTATTTTTCTATTCAACAAAAAATTTATTTTACATTTAATGTATGAATTTATCATACATAATACTCATGAAAAGCATGCACATATTTGAACAAAAGTATAAAATAACTAATTTCTACAAAATTTATCATAGAAAATGAAAATGAATAAAAGTACACAAATTACTCCATTTTATATAGTGCCTCTATTATTTAAAGAGTTTGGAAATTGATTCTAAAATAAGGTAATCTCTTTCAAAGTGAAAGTTTAGATGCCTAATTGGTACAACCAACATAAAAAGAAAAAAAATTGTCCTTGCATTTTATAAGTAAAATCAATGTAGATATAATTACAACATTGCTAATTAAATTTCTCATTCTCAAAATTATCAATAACACATTCATAAATTTTAATTCATTTCAATATTCACAATCAACCACAATTGAAATTAACAATTTGTTTAGATTACAAAATCTTATTACCAATTTGTTTGCATGGTAAAATCTTATCAAAATACATTTTCATGGAAACACATATTGATTTGATAATAATTTTTGTATTCATTTTAGATTCCCATGTAAAAATTTTTATTGTTAATTTTGCTTAGAAAAGTAGCTCATACTCATATATATATATAAATATATTTTATAATTTATACATATTAATAAAAGGACTATTGTCAATATTCTTTTTTTTTTTTGCCATAATAAAAATAAATGAGAATCAGAAAATATCATAATTTTCAACCTGAAAGGTGAAATTACATTTCAAACTGGAAACTAGGGAAAGAAAACTATACATTAAATTTTTAGCTACCCAATCTACATGTTTGTTAAGTTATCTCCTAATCCATTTGAAACAAAAATTCTCAAACCCAACAGATAAATCTTTTACTACAAGAACAAAGGGTTGCAATTTCTAGGGACTAGATGCCACAGGAAGTGAGAAAGCATCAACCAAAGGTTTGTAATTTGAATCAACAATTAAACTGAGATAATTGTGTCTTCTTACAAAATGTATGGCAAGTATGAGAGCTTTTGCCTCAGCAAACAGAAAAGACTCTGTTAATTTCTTAACACCCATGACATTGTTCAATTTGCCTCTACCATCTCTAAAGATGACCGCTAATGAAGTTATACCTGTTACTTTGTCAAAACAAGCGTCTATATTAGCTTTAAGAAAACCAGCTGAGGGAGTAGACCAATTGCTTGGTTTAGCGGATAATGAGGTAGAATTAGGTATTCTTGTATTATCTGGCATTATTAATGATTCTTGAAAAAACTAATTAGCTATCTGAATGGTCTTGAGAGGATTTATTTGCTTATGTTGAAACACATGATAATTCCTTTGTTTCCATAATGCCCAATAATAGCTTGCCAATTTGTTTGTAATATCATGATCTCCAACAGAATAAAATAAATTAGTCAAAGTGTTCCACCATGGTGCGAATAAGGGGACATTATTAGTATCAAAATGAAATCCCCAATTGGAGCCAAACCATACCACCCTAGCATGAGGACATTCAAAGAAGACATGTTTAATTGATTCAATACCATTATGACAGATCTCGTAATTTGGACTATCCACCACCTTCTTTTTGAAGAGTTTATTCTTTGTGGCCAAAGCATTATTACTGATCCTCCACACAAAGTTAGCAAGTTTAGGAAGGAGTTTTGAATTTCAAATTGAGTTATGAAATTGTTTGGAATTGTCAGGTGATAGAGAGCAACTGGAAGAAGCCTCCTGTAATCCTTTTACTATGATTTGTCTTTTGTAAGCAAATTTGACAGAAAAACTTTCATTTCTTGACCAATGCCACATCCATTGGTTAGGATGTGAGACAACCCCAATTGGAATCTTGCAGATTTTGGATATTTCAGTTTTCAAATTTTAAAGAACTAATGATAAAGAATTTTTTTTAGTAGGACAGAGGTAATCCAAATGCTTAAAATGAGACCGGAGATTGAATTGGTCTCTCTATCGGTTTGCGGTTCGATTGCTCTAACTTAATCGATTTTTTTTTTTTAATAATTTTATTAAGCTCAAAATAGTATAGTTTTAGACAAATTTTGATCCGACCAATTCAATGATTTTTTCAATTTGGACAGATTTTTTCCGATTTACAATTTATCTGATTTTTTAACTTAAAAATTAAATCAGTGATCGATTTTTTATTTAATCAGTTTGGTCTGATTTTAAAAGCACTGTCCAAATGTAAATTTGGAACATCTTACATCATGAAGTACATCCATTAAAATTTACACGTGACCTAATTATGATCCTAAAGCATCGGTCTATCTTGTCAGAAAGACCGATCATCCATAATTGGTCATGCAATACTATTTGACTAATTCAACCTTACACCAAGACTATGGGTTGGATTTCGATACCACGGGTGCCAAATTGTTGTTAAAGGGTAAAAAAAAAGTTTTTATAATTTTTTGATTTAATTGATTAGTTTTTATAATTTTGTATAATTTATTTTTTTAATTTAATTCTAAAAAAATCAATCTAACTACTTTTGAGAAAAAATAATTTTAAAAATAATATAAAAAATTTAATTGAAAAACACTTTTGTAAAACTCAACCCTAAACGATACTCACAAATGGCAATATTTTCTGCACTATATTGAACTAGGAGGACAATTTTATTTTGCCCCATCTAACCGGCCTTAATTGAAATTTATAAAAATATAATAATGTAAAAAAAATTAATAAGGTAATTTTATATATATAAATATAAATTTTAAAACACATGATAAAAAAAAAATTCTAAATAACTTTTAAACTCAACTTTTATTATATATATATTATAACTAATTGCAAGCATGCGTGTGTAGATTCTGATTATATTTTTTTTTATTTAATTTATATTTTTTAGAAATATTTTAACATATATAAATTATTTTTATTATTATTTTATTTATTAAATTTAAATATTATTTTTTGATAATTTTGAATATTAATATAAATAAAATATAAGATCAATTAAAAGAATAATAAAAAATAAAAAATATAATAATCAATATAAACTTTAATTGGTACCTACAAAAACATAATAACGTGTAAATAAATTAATGAGATGACTTTAAATAAAAGTGTTACTTGACACTAAATATGTTTGCGGGCCTGACTATGGTGGACGAATGATTAGTGTCAAAAAATTGCGGAGTGGACTAAATATTTAAAAATTTTAATATTTTTTTTAAATTCAGACTAGGCAGTGAACACAACTACTTAACATATGGACAAAATTTTTAAAATTTGACACATAAAGAAAAAATTTCTAAACACCTCTTAAACCGAGCTTATATATATATATATTTGGTGGGAATTATTGAAAACCTCCCGTATAACTCACAATATTATTTCCACCCAATTTGAGTTCTATAAATAGAAAAGAAAAATTAATGTGCCGTGATGGAATTCTTCTATCAATATCTTGACTCCAATTTTAATTTCTAAGTTCTATTCAGAACTTTTCTTTATACTGATAATATAATAAGAAATATAGTAATAACTTTTCTTTGTACTGATAATATAGTAATAGTTAGTGGAGATTAATTAATGGAGGGAGGAGAAATTAAAGAAAAGCTTTTGGTAAAAATAGAGAATAATGAGGAAGAAGAAGTTGAGTTTAAGGAAAAGCTATGGACAGAAACAAAGAAGATGTGGATTGTTGCTGGTCCTGCAATTTTCACTAGATTTTCAACCTTTGGTCTTCATGTCATCATTCAAGCTTTTATTGGTCACATTGGTCTTACTGAATTGGCTGCTTATTCTCTTGTTTTCACTGTTCTTATTAGATTTGCTAATGGTATCCTGGTATGTTCTCTTGTTTCATTTCTTTTTTTTTAATCGTATCTCATTGTCTAAATTTTTAATTAGATCCATTTGAAATGTAACTTATTTTAAAAATTTAAAACCACAATGGATACATATAAAGAGAGATTACGAAAATGTTCGATTAATTTCATTAGGCTAGCTAATAACATATAATTAATTAAAGTATTGTCACGTTATTTACATTTTTGTTTGATTGCATTACACAACAATAATATTCAATTTGTAGAATGAAGATTATACTCTTTTTTTTATAGAAAAAAAAATAAATTATTTACATTTTAGTATTTTCATCTTAAAAGTTTTATCTTATTCACTCCCTATACGAAACTAGTAACTATATCTAACACTTTTTGATTAAAAAATCAATTAATAATACAGATGAGTCTTTGGTTTTGATTTAATAGTACTAAAATAATTTATAGGGCAGTGAGATTTGGAGTTCAGGCCCCAATGAGACAAATATAGCCATTTTTAAAAGAAAAAAAAAAGGAAATTAATCAGTATTCTAAAAGTTAAAACTTATTAATTAACAGGGTTGAAAAATAGTTTATATTTCTAACAAATGTACTAATTGTGCAGCTGGGAATGGCTAGTGCATTAGAAACTCTATGTGGGCAATCATATGGAGCAAAACAATATCACATGCTAGGAATATATCTACAAAGATCATGGATTGTATTAGTAATGTGTGCAATCTTGCTACTTCCATTGTTCTTCTTGACAGCTCCAATATTCAGGGCATTAGGCCAAGATCCAAATATTGCACAACTGGCAGGCCATATTTCTCTTTGGTTCATTGCAGTATTGTTCGCCTTCATTGTATCATTTACTTGCCAAATGTTCTTGCAAGCTCAGAGCAAGAACTTGATTATTGCATACTTGGTAGCCTTTTCTCTAGCAATCCACCTCCTTCTTTCTTGGTTATTTACGGTTAAATACAAGTTTGGAATTCCAGGAGCAATGGCTTCCACAATTGTGGCTTATTGGATCCCAAATTTGGGTCAGCTTATGTTTGTTATTTGTGGTGGTTGTCGTGAAACTTGGAAAGGTTTCTCTGTTTTAGCTTTCAAGGATCTTTTCCCTGTTATCAAGCTTTCTTTGTCTTCTGGTGCTATGCTTTGGTATATCTTTAATTAATTATGGTCCAAAATTAATTAATTAAGTCATTTAAATTGTTAATTATGGTCTAAAATTTATATAGTAAAATTAATTATCTTCTTGTTTTCAGTCTTGAGCTCTGGTACAATACAGTTATTATTCTTTTAACTGGACATATGGAAAATGCTGAGGTCACCATCGATGCTCTTTCTATCTGGTAATTATATATAATTATTTTGGTTATGATTGAAGATTTAAAGTTTTCCTTAATTTCTCCTTTTCTTCACATATTTATAGTGTCAAAGTTAGCTCAACTAACCATTAAATTATTGTCAAAATTAGCTCATAAGTAGGTGGCCAAATGAATAAATTTGGTTTGTCAAAATTAGCTTAACTACTCACTATTAATTTGTCAAAATTATGTAAGGTAAGTGGCCAAAATTAAAGAAATTTTAGTTGGAATTGTTGGTTATTTACTTATATAAAGGCTAGAGTTTCAAATTTAAAATCATCCCAAATTTGAGAGAGAAAATAGAGAGTTTGAGAGATAAAAATATTTGAGTGTGTTTCTCCTATTTTGAAAGAGATAAATTAATTTATTTTCTCCTTATAAAATAGAGAGAGGTTGTATTGTTGTAACTCCTATTATTTTCTCATAGTGAAATTTTTCTATTTTTATCCGTGGTTTTTTACTCTAATTTGTTCGGAGATTTTTCCACGTAAAATCTGTGTATTTAAATCATCTTTATTATTTTATCAAATTATTAGCTACAGTTTTACTCTAATCTAGTGTCAATTTCCGCAACATAATACAAATCTATAAAATTTACTATCGAAATTCTTCAAAATTAACGAAGTCTTTGTACAGCCCAGGCTTACCTGGCCCAAATTTCTGGGCAGATCATCAGCGACCTGCAGCCTTCTATGTGTCCTGACTCCTGATTTGGTTGTGGTTACAATACAATCATCCCCAACCCTTTTTAAGGTGAAAATGCCTAGTGTAATGTGTCAAGTCCGTATCATTAGAGCTCCAATTTGATTGATATTAAATTATAATTACAGAAATTAAATGAAAAATATATTAATATAATATATACTATTCATATTTTGTAATATATTTAATTTAATTTTGTATATTATGAATAAAAGGTTGCTGGAAGTATAATTATAGAAAACAAATAAATAAATATAAATGTTATTGATACTGTATTATTATAAATTTGTATGAAAAACGTTGTTATATAAAAAAAATAAAAAAAGACATAATATTAATAGTTGCAGTACTATTGATATCGCAAAACAAATAAAGATCGAGTCCGAGCGTACAGGTTTCAATTCTACCATCCATTTTTTTTAATATATATATAATTTATCGTAGGAAAATGAGCGAATCATTTTTGAATTTTAGGTCATCTCCAATTCAAAACACTAAAATGCAGTAATTTTTACACTAAAATAGTGTAATTACAATAAATTCATCTCCAACCATTAACTTTATTTATAACTCCAAAAAAAATATTTTATTTATATTTTATTTTATTTATTTTGTATTTGAATTTTTTATTGAAATAATATTCAATTATAAGATGAAAAAATTATAAATATAGGATATAAATAAATTTTTTTTTATATATTTGGTTAATACAATAATTATTAGATTTTGTGATAATTAAAAAAAAAAAAAAGGCAAAATGCTATAGTGCCATGTCAATTTTAGAATGATACTGTACATTTACTCAAAAATAGCATTAATTATAGAGTGCATTAGAACAGTATTTTTACTGCAAAATGCCATCTCCAACTCAACAATAGTGTGGATTGGAGATGACGTTAGAACATTGAACTTCCCATGTTATTTAGACATGTTTGAATGTAAATGTACTACTATTGGCCACATTATTGAGTTGTTATACTTTTGAGTTATTATAGTCTTGAGCAATAATGTTAAATTAAATCGGAGACTGAATTGATTTTTTTATTAGTTTACGGTTTAATTGGTTCGATTTAATTCATGTTATTTTCTCTTTTTAAAATTTTTTTTTTAAATTTATTAAATTCAAAACGGCATTATTTTGTAAATTTCGGTTCATCGGTTTTCTAATTTTTTTTTTGTTCGGATCAATTTTTTCCGGTTCAATGGTTTTCTAGTTTTTGGTAATTTAAAAATCAAATCAGTGGCCGGTTCTCAGTTTAACCGATCCAATCTGGTTCGATTTTAATAACACTGCTTTTGAGGCTACTGTACCTCCTGCAGGAATTAGGAATATTAGAGTTAGTGAGATAAGGGAACATAACTGTTTTGAAAGTAGAAAAAATTGATTTGTTTTAATTGAATAAATTTCATGGGAAGTAAAGATCTTCACTTTTTTGAGTTTTAGAGAAATAACATCCTTGGAGTAGGTAAGTTGGATTTTTTTAATTGAGATAAATATAAATTGATATATCTATTCTTCATTAAATGAGACTAGTTAAATATGACTAGGTATTATTGTTTTATATATTATTAATTTCTAAAATCAAATAAAAAAAATTTACTTCACATAAAATTATATGCAAATCAAGTATACAATCACTTATACTTATTGAGAAGCCTACTTTTCATGAAATAAACTTTTTCAGAAAATAAGTCATATGATAACAAATGATACATAAATTAAACTATGAATTTTTCTTTAAAAAAAAAACTATGAATTTATAAGTTTTTTTTTTTTTTGGCCCATATATGAATTTATAAGTTTAAACTCTTGATTAAAGCCTCATTAATAATAATAAAAATAATAACACCTTGCCTGATTTTAATTGATTATTGTTAGCAAAAGATCAAAACTCGTTTCATGCTCTTTGC
>CATKHJ010570762.1:0-45622 GCA_949750685.1 Vernicia montana | reverse complement strand
CTTTGAGATATTTAAAAATAGACAGATAATCATCATTTGCAATAAAGCATTATATATAAAAGTAGGAGTAGTGTGACTTATCTTAATAGTGCTTTATAAAACTTGAAGCAATAGTGTATGCCAATCCTTCCCTCTTTGATTTTTTCAATTAGTCTCAGGAATATCTTTTACCTCCTCAGTATCAATATGAACTAAAGATTTTTGTACATAAGGCTAGTTTAGTGAATTTTTCTGGTTGAACCCTAGTGCCATGCCCCCCGTGCCTCCTTGATAAGAGAATAATTTTCTGTCACAAAGAACTAGCTGAGTATTGAGGTTATGGTTAATAGCAACAATATCATAAGGCAACACAAGCCTGTTTTTTTGGCGGCCAAAATGGAATTCATCCACTTCTTCTTTCTCACTAGGGGGCAAATGTAGATCATTAACTTCTTTAGGACTTCCAAATGATTGCCCTCCAAGGCATTTAGGAATCTTTTTGCTTTCAAGACTTTTCTTAGGAAACTCCTTAGTGAGTTCTTCCTCAACATCATCTTCTTGAAGAGTTTCCTTAGGAAGCTCTTCTTCAGCAAGCACTTGAGGAGTAGGAAGTAGTTGCCTAGGTGGATATGACTGATTTCCTTTGTTTTCTCCTGGTGACATGCCTCTTGTGCCCTCTAAACCTCCTTGGAATAGTGGTTATTCATTATTTTCATAGAGCATAGGCTGGTTGACAGGTTTGGTTGTGACAAATATTTGTTGAGGAATCACAGGCCTGCCATTGTTGCGGCCATTAAGTAGTGTTCCTCTTGGAAGAACAATGACTTCTTCTCTCCTATGTGGAGGAAGATACTTTTCATCAGTAGGTACTTGGGGTGCAATAGGTTCTTTATGGCTAATCCATTCCTGTGAGTTGGTGGATGAATGCCCCCGAGCTCCTCAGCACTATTCTGTCTTGGAGGCCTTGATGTTATGCCTTGGCCTCCACTCAAATGATCTGGATTTGTACTCATTTTCTCTACTAGATTAACCATTGCAGAGCCAATCTAATGAATAGCCTTAGTATTGTTTGCACCAATTTGATGTAGAACCCTAACATTGTCTTCCACAGTTTTCTTTTGGTTCTCCATCATAACTTTCTGAGTTTCCTCTAAGACTCGAGCAGATTGTACCCTGAACTCTTCTGCCATAAAATTTAGGTCAGTAATTGTAGCAGAAATTGAATTCTTACCTTGTGCTCCAACAACAGGTCCTGTTAGAGGAATTGGCGCCTCATTACGTTGCTGCATCTCCTAAGGCCCCATGCTTCTTTCTTCATATGCATCATAGGTAAAATCTTGTTCGTAAGAAATATATGCATCATGCCCTGTTGTTACAGACGCAAATTCCAAGTCCTTAGACCCGACAATGTAATAATCTTCATAAAACATCTTTCGAAATTGATGGCATTCCTTAGAATGTGTCCCACCGAGCGTGCCAAAATTATGTTGGTGTATTTTTTGAATGCGAGCGTGCCACATGTGTAAGGTACACGAACCGTTGAGAAATGCACCTAATTGACTTTTAGAATCAAAACGATTGTGGATTCTCAAGCGTCTTTACCACAATTTACTTAGATTTCACAAATGCACCAGTGAAATTAATGTGTTTGCTAAGTTATGAATTAAAGGCTAATGAAAATTAAGTAAGCTGGAAATATGAACAACAACATTGAAAATGAAATTGAGTTTGATTGCATTGAAATTGAATTATTGACCGTAGAAAAGAATTGAAATTATTTGCATTAAACTGAAAATATAAACAATGAAAGGAAATTGAATTGCAAAATAACAATTACTGGAAAATGAAAGTGTTTGAAAAAAGATTTGCCAAATGATTGCTCTGAAATTGAAAATGCTTGAATTGATTTGCTGTAGCTTTTGGGTTGTTTGTGTGTTTGATTGTTGGTCCTGCTGTGTTTCTTTCTACTGTCTTTATAGGAGCTTTCAGAAAATAACTGTAGCAGTTGCCAATTAGCTCCACATTATGTGTTCATTCCCTTGAATCTCTCCATCTATTTTTTGTTCCTCTCAACTGCCAAGTTTCAATAACTTCCAGATCAATCCCTATTTTCATTAACTATCCACTTAGTCACCTTTTTATTTTCTCATCTACTAACCAATTAATTACTTTTTAATTAATTAATTAATTTGGGTCAAAAAATTTATGGGCTTTAATAAATAATAATGGGCTGTAATTTTATGGTGTAAACAGATGGTAATGAATATGAAATTATCAAAACATGAAGCAAAATTATGGTTTCTGTAAAACCAAATCAATATTCCTGCAAAATGAAAACCAAAACACGTGCTGCAGAAAACACATCAGCCACTAATTCCAACCTCACAATCTCAAAGTGAAAGCCCCACAATAAATCTTAGATGCTAGACCCTACTAAAAATTAAATTTTGCATATGTAATGTCTCAAATATTTTCAAACTCCATCTCATCAAGAATTACCAATTATGAGCCACGTGAAACAATTAATAAACTATGAAAATTATTATTATTTTTTTTTAAGAAAAATGCTTTTCTTTTTATTTTGATTGATAAATAAAATATAATATAATATAATAATATGCAAAAATTAATATTAAATTTAATATACAATATTATTAAATTTATATCATATCAAATATTAAATTTAAATATTACTTTTTGATAATTTTTAAAAATAAAAATATATGAATCAATTTAATTATTATGTATAGGCCAACTAAAAAAATTTTATATATAATTTGTATAACTTTTAATTGAGACCTTTATAAATAAAATAAAATTAATGAGATGATTTCATATAATTTTAATTTTTATGAGATCTACTTGAATCTTGACACAGTAAATAATTTTTAAATAACTTTTGAACTCGGCTTTATTATTATATATAAATTTGCCTTTTGATTTCTTTTTTTTAAAATTTTATTCCGATTAAAATTCAAATTCAAGACTTTTCAGTTTCTAAAAATAATTTTAATATCACTAAATCATAACTCATCAATTGCATTTTGAATTCCTCTTTTATAATAGAATAATGAATGGAATTAATATACAAAAGTATCAAGATCATTTTTTCTTTTTCTAATATTTTAGATGGTTATGCCTCCAAATATTTTTAGGCTCCGTTTGAAAAAACTCATCTATAAAATTTTTATACAAAAATTATTCCAAACATTATGTATATAGGTAAAGAATTTAATTTGTTTTATTTTCTTAATTACTTATATTTATTTAACAATAACTAAATAATATTGAAATTTTAGTAGATTATAATTAACATTTATGTAATTTGATAATAAATCATCAAATCTTAATTAAATTAATTTTTTGTGAAATGACATTTTTTTTTTTTTTGGCCAGAAAATGACAATTTTTATTTATTTTGATAAAAAAGAATTTATTTGAATTGAATTCTTATAAAATGAAAGTTTTCAAATAAGGGGTTAAAGTCTCCTCACTTGGAACTTGGTGTGTTCCCCAGTCTATAAATATTAATAGACAACCTTCCATGAATATATCAAATTAAAAAAAAAAAAAAAAAAAAAAATCCCCAATTAGGTAAAAGCAGAGTAGTGAAAAAATGGCAATGACAAGAACAATGGAAGCAACTCATCAAGCTTCATGCATGGTAAACAATTATTCTTTAAACCCTTTATCAAAATCTCAAATAATTATCAGTACCCATTTTATTCATCAACAGAACAACATTTCTTCTTCTTCCTCTTCTTTTACATCCTCATTTTCTTTGGCCTTTTGTAAAAGAAGTAGGCAACTGCAGAAAAAGCTGAGAGCAGCTTTCATAGATTATAACAATAGTAATAATAACCAAAGGAAAGCCATGGCAGAAATGCCTGTGAAATTCAAGTTGACAGCTCTTGTTACAGTGAAGAACACCATGACCATTTTTCACTGGTTGGAATATTTCAATAACTCTAGACACAAGGGTAGTGTTGTTTTGCAGCTTATTAGCACTGAGACTGATCCGAGTAAGGCCTTAAATTTCTACTTTTATCATTATTATTATCTAACAATCAATTAAAAAGTTTTATAGTAGCCGCCAATTTGTTGTATTTAGTTCAGTTTAATATTTATTTAGTTATGTCAAGTACTTTCATTTTTCAGACAGTTCAAATACAACCTTATATTTTATTAAGTATAACGTATTTGCTATATCCAGTAATTTCCTTAATTAAAAATGTTTCCAATTAACCATTTGATTTATTTGTTCAATTCAAATATTTGATTCTGCAGTGACAATGAATCCAAAGCTAAGCAGCGAAGCTACAATAGAATGGTCCAAGAATTTTAAAACTGAGGAGAAACTGGTCACTTACAAAGTTGAATTTATGGTGGATGCCAACTTCGGGGTACCAGGAGCCATTACAGTGTGTAATAAATATCAAGAAGAGTTCTTTTTAGAAAGCATTACCATTGAAAATGTTATATACTTTCCATGCAATTCTTGGATCCAACCAGTACTACACGATGATCATGCTGACAAACGTAACTTTTTCACTAACAAGGTAATTAAACTCAATAATAAATTCTGAATTTGTCTCTAAAATTTTGAAACCATAAATTCAAACACTAATAAAAATCTAATTAACATAAAAATATATACCTCCAATTAACACTTTTTTTTTTTTTTTTATGTATATTGAAAATTTATTAAAGGAAATTGAAATTTTCAGGATTTGAACTCTTAACTTTCTCCATTATAAAACAAATATTCAATCACTAGACTACTAGTATAATGACACTATATATAGTTAAGCACTTAACCCAAATTATGAGACAGACACTTAATCACTAGGCTACTAGCATAATAACACTATATATAGTTAAGCACTTAACCCAAATTATGAGACAGACACTTAATCACTAGGCTACTAGCGTAATAACACTATATATAGTTAAGCACTTAACCCAATTTAAGTAACATTGTCAATTTTCATGGATTTAGCAGGCATACTTACCTTGTCAGACACCATCAGGGCTAAGAGAGCTTAGAGAAATGGAGCTTAACCAGTTGAAAGGTGATGGAAAGGGGATCAGGAAATTGTCTGACAGAATTTATGACTATGATACTTACAAAGACTTGGGAAATCCTGATAAAGGGATAAAATATTCCAGGCCAATTATGGGAGGTCAAAATCATCCATACCCAAGACGTTGCAGAACTGGACGTCCTCTAATTAATACAGGTATGTCAATTTTAATTTGGTTCTCTTTGGAAATGAAAATAAAATTAATGTTCTAATTCCTAATTAAAATTTCTTTAATACATGAATTAAAGACCCAGATGATAACACAGAGTCCCCAGTAAATGAGTCCATGCCAATGTATGTACCAAGAGATGAAGCACTTGAGAATTCTAAAAGGAAAGATATGTTTTTTGGAAAATTGAAAGGAGTGATCAAGAATTTAATTCCTGTCCTAAAAAATTCCTCTATTCAGGATTTTTCTGAAATGAATCGTCTCTATAAGAAGAGAAATACTAGTACAATTGAAGAAAAGTCGATGGAATGTTGGAAAATATTTTCTCTGCAATATATTCTTGGCAAAATAGCAGAGTTCATAGCAGAAATTTACAAATTTGATCCACCTAAGGGCATCTCCAGTAAGCATTATAATTAATTAATTAATTAATTTAACTATCTTCTACCTTTATTATATAGCCTGATTAACACTAATTGTGTTTCTAAAAATATATCTTTGTCATAGTTTCAGGGGAAATATCATATTTAAGAGATGATGAATTTGGTCGTTTAACACTAAGAGGCATGAACCCTTTAAACATTGAAAGGCTTAAGGTAATTTACTTTAATTATCTTGAAAAACAAATTAAGCACCAAAATGAGTATTCTAATATTCCATTAATTACAGGTATTTCCACCGGTGAGCAAACTAAATCCCTCTATCTATGGTCCACAAGAGTCTGCATTCAAAGAAGAACACATCATAGGACATCTTGATGGGATGTCCGTACAGCAGGTAAGATACATACATAATCTATATATTTATATAAACGGTATCATTTCATATCATAATAATTTAATGATAAATTTCATTTACATGAAGAAAGTCCATATAAAATTATTTAAAAAAATGAAATTCATTCTAAAAAATTCAAAACTCATATTTAAATGTGTAATCTCATAATTGTAATTCATGAAGCTAAGTGATTCAGTAAAAACTATATTTAAATTTAGCCTCTTACTAAAAATCAAATTTCAGACTTTACAGTTCTGAAAACGATTTCAGTATAAGTGAATTAAAGATTTATTAGTAATAATTTTATTATTTTAGTGCATATATGATATGATGTATAATTTCGACTCTCTTACTCTTCTCATATAAGCATTAATTTACTAATATAAGCATTAATTTACTAACTTTTATTTTACTCATTTTACCTCTTTTCCATTAGTTTGCTTTTAGTTTTTGGAATCTCATTGAATCATTTTTTTTATTTTTTTATCAGGCAATAAAAGAACACAAATTGTTCATACTAGACTATCATGATATTTACCTTCCATTTCTGGACCAGATAAACGAGCTTAATGACAGGAAAGCCCATGCAACTCGTACAATATTCTTCCTGAGTCCATTAGGAACATTAAAGCCCATTTCTATTGAGCTAAGTAGTAGTCCATTTATGAATAATAACAGACCATCAAAGCAGGTTCTCACACCTCCAGTGGATTCAACAACTCATTGGCTATGGCAATTAGGCAAAGCTCATGTTTGCTGCAATGATAGTGGTGCTCATCAGCTAATTAATCACTGGTTGCGAAGCCATGCGTGCATGGAACCATTTATTATAGCAGCAAACAGGCAATTAAGTGTAATGCACCCAATTTACAAGCTTCTTAAGCCTCACATGAGAGGCACATTGGCTATAAATTCATTAGCTCGTGAATTTCTAATCAATGCCAATGGAATTATTGAGTCTTTCTTTTCTCCACATAAGCATTGCATGGAGATTACTCAATCTGCTTATCGAGATTGGTGGCGTTTTGATATGGAGGGCCTCCCTGCTGACCTTATTAGAAGGTACTTTATTCTATTCTTTAATTATTTTTTATATTTTAGGTGATAGTTTAGTTTAGCATTACTATTATATTAAAAAAAAGAATAAAAATAAAGAATACTTTTTATCTAATAAATGATAATTATTAATTATCAGTTGATTATTATGAGTATAAAATTGATTTTGAAAATAGCTAATATTTAAAATTTTTACTAAAACAAATTGTAGTCTCGTAAAAATTAAATGGTAAGTAGTTATATTTTATTGACTCATAAATTACATTCCCCTTAAACTTACATCCAAAAATTACTACACATCGATACCAAACTAGTTCTAAATACGTTTTTTTTTAAAGCATTGGGAAAATGGAGATTTAAACCTATGTCTATTACTCGGTTGAGAAATATACTATCACTAAACTATACTTGTGAATGCAATTCTAAATATTGTTAAAAAAGCAATTTAAAACAAATTTTAACTGTTCAAATATTTTATCAATAGAATATATCAAATTTATCATTCAACATGTATTTAACGTTACGATTTTTTTTTCAAAAAAAAATTAAAATATATAATTAAGATGAATTAATGAAAAAATAAATATTTCTTTTTGTTGAGAATCTTTTTTTATTACTATTATTTTGAGATATCAAATAGAAAAAGTAAATATATTTTAAGTATAATTATATTTAGCAATTGTATAATAAAAATAAAAAATAAAATCGATACCAAATAATTGAATGTATTTACAGTAGTTAATTAACTCGTGCATGAATGCTAACAATTTCAAATTATTCTCGCATAGAGGATTGGCAATACCAGACCCAACTGAGGACCATGGACTGAGGCTAATCATTGAAGACTATCCATATGCAAATGATGGGCTTCTAATATGGTTTGCCATTGAGAAATTGGTCAAGACTTATGTAAATTACTACTATCCAGAGGCAAGTCTAGTCCAATTTGACACAGAACTACAAGCCTGGTATAAGGAATTCATCAATTTAGGGCATGCTGATATTTCCCATGCTAATTGGTGGCCTAAACTCTCAACTCAAGATGATCTTAGCTCTATTCTTACTACCCTAATCTGGGTTGTATCAGCCCAACATGCAGCTCTCAATTTTGGGCAATATGACTACGGTGGGTATGTCCCAATTAGGTCACCACACCTGCGAAAATTAGTACCTATGCAAGGGAGTTTGGAGTATGCAGATTTTCTTCAAGACCCACAGAGATTTTTCTTATCATCATTGCCAAGTTTGCCTCAAACTACTCATTTCATGTCTGTGCTTGATATACTTTCTACCCATGCAGTGGATGAGGAGTATATAGGTGATAGAAAAGACCTTTCCATTTGGTCAGCAGAAAATGAGATTGTTGAAGCATTCTATAGATTCTCAATGGAGATAAAGAAGATTGAAATTGAGATTCAGAAGAGAAATTCTAATCCAAAGTTTAGGAATCGTTGTGGTGCTGGCATTGCACCTTATGACTTGCTTTTACCAAGCTCAAATCCTGGTGTTACTGGTAGAGGGGTCCCTAATAGTGTAACGATATGAATAAATTATATACTATTAAGAAGCCCCTAATACAGTTATTTAATGGTGGAGTGATTGTTTCGTAATGGATGAGTTGATTCTCTCAAATTTTAAATTTTTTTTTTTAAAAAAAAAAATTAATGTCCTCTATTGTATAATTCAAAGTCACTAAGCAATTAAACTTTATACAGTGATAAAATCAAAATTGAGATTAGATATTCTTTAGGTGTCAGGTTAGACTATATATGTCTGTATTAATATTATAATATCTCTAGAAAAAGAAAATAAAAGCTGGTGAGGGCTTTTGATGGGAAAAAATGAGAAAAATCCTCTTATATATAATTTTTATATTCTTGTCTACACAAAAAATCATGCATTTAATATATGCAAAATTTTCTGATTTTTCAATTGATTGTCAGAATCATGAAAAGAAGGGGTAAGAAAAATTCTGGTGCTATTACCGAAAAAGGAAAAAACAATTGTGCTACTAATGATATTTTTAAGCTTTTAATGATAATATATATATATATATATATATATATATATATATATATATATATATATAGATCTAAACAGAGAACTTCAAAATTGTAGGGGCAAAAATAAAATTGGTGATAAAAATTTGTAAAAATTTTTAAAATTTAAAGTGGCCATATCTATTCTTTTTTTAAAAAAAAAAAACTATGTTAATTATATTAAAAAAAAACACAATTTTCCCAAAATTAGGGGGAGGAGGGGGTGCTAGTTAATTAAATTATATTTAATATAATTAATTAAGTTAAATATAATTAATTTAATAATATAACAAATTTTTAATTAAAATATTTAAATTGAATTTTTATAAAATAGAAATAATTAATTTAATTAATTAATGTTTAACACTATTTTGTTAATTTTTGTTAAGCTAACCCAATATCACTATCCAGCAAATTAATTACTGCCCACGTGTCCCATCACTGGATTCACTGCTATGCAGTAGCAGTGATGGCTGGAGCAAAACTCGCCGAGAATCGGTATTTAAAAAACCAATTTTTACTTATCTGGTCATAAAAAAAAGTTATTTAAAATATTAATTTACATTAAACATTAAAATTGATGTTTTAAATACCGATTTTTAAGTAAAAAAAAAAATTGACCTAAAAAATGAGCTATTTTGAAAAATGAAATGTTTGGATAAATATTTTTTAAAAATAGCATGGGTATGTCATTTTTACTATGTATGTTAGTTGGCAAACTCACAAAGGAAAGCCTGTGGCGGTGAAGAAAGACAGAATTGGAGCAAGGTCAGTGCATTCAAATTTGTGGTGTCAACTAAGTCTATTGATATGAATATCAACCACACAATCTTATAATTATATAATTTCTGAGCAAGAAAAACAAGTTTCTGGTGGTTGTAAATAGGATAAAACATGACTTTTTTTTCTTTTTTATTTCAATTTTAATAAAATTTGAATGCAACAAGTCTAAATAAAAATCTAAAATGTTTATCAATTAGGTTGTTGTCTTGCTAATCCGGCATTCAGTTATAGGTCTCAAATCTTTTAATATTCATCACATATTACTATATTTGATTTTATTTTTATTTTTCAATTAAAATAAAAAGGAAAGCAATTTTATAGTTTATTAATTGTTTCACATGACTCAAAATTGATATAATTCTTTATAAGATGGAGTTTGAAAATAATTCAGACATGACGTGTAATTTTAGTAGCTTCTAGCATCTTTGATTTTTTGAGTTTCTCTAGAGTTATTTTCTCTCTGTTAGGGTTCTCTATTCCTGCAAGCACCGTCAGATTTTAACTCTTGGGTTACTTCCAATAGCTACAGCCACCGGCGAAAACAACCAATTCCTTTCACTTTTACTTTTTCTTGTTGTTTTTTTATTTCAGCCATTAATAAGGTCGTTCTTTACTCTGTATGGGCTTTTGGTATATCTTTAAATGAGTGTTTTGGTTAGGTGGTTGTGTCCTTTTTGGGTATTTTGCCTCTAGTTTTGTTGTATCTATTAGCGGAGTTGCCGTTCAGCTTTACGGCCATGTCCATCTCTCCCTCCTTTGTCCTTCCCTTAGATTTGTGTGGATTGATGGATGTAGGAAGGAGGAGGAAGAATTAGTTGATGGAGGCGATACTTCTTAGTGTTTTGGTTCTAGTTTTTGCTTGGATAGTGCATCTGCTTTCGTTCCTGGCATCTCTCATCGCTGGCCATGGACGTGTTGGCAGAGGCAAGGTGAGCTCTGCATGTTAGATCTAGGTCTTTGGTGGCAGATTGGTTGGATGATCCGTAAGTACTAGTCTTGGCGAAGAAATCCTCCATTTTTTTTGGATTTGGCCGCTTTCTGCTCTCCTTAGTCACCGGCGACTTATCCTTCCAGACAAGCGGCACTAGGGTTGATAGATCAGGTAAAGGGCTTTGGCAGTCAGGGTGAAGATCAAGAGTATCAATGTAATTTTACTTTTATTGGCTTTATGCCCAGTGTGCAATAATTCCCAGTGTTGGATAGGTTTTTTTAGGCCTCTGGCCCATGTTTTAAACCCTTGTTTATGGGTCTTTCCTCAAATGTGCTTATTGCTTGTACTTTGTGGGCCTTCAACCTTATTAATAACAACTAATTTCTTTTTTGGGCAAAAAAAAATAAAAGCATCTTCGATTTTTTGTGGGGCTTTAGGTTTATTGAGATTGTCATGTTGGAATTAGTAGCTTATGTTTTTTATACATGGAAGTTTGTAACATATATTTGAGTTCACATCAGTGTCCACGTAATTGTGTCCTTAATTACTTGTTTTCCCTTCGGACATACTCTCTACATTCCTTTTTAACTGATATTTTTTAAAGAAATTTTTTTTCTAAATTATATGTTATTTTAAAAAATTAATTAGACTTTATTTTTTTTTAATTTTATCATTATCCTTATTGTTATCCATGCACATATTATTTAGTATTATATAACTAATGTAGATAATTTGATCATTTTCTTCCTAAAATTTGACATAATTAATTATTTCTTAATTCGTATGAAACAACAAAAAACGTCAATTAATCTCGGGATTGTTCTAGCTTAACTAAATGTTTCGAGTTCGAGTCTGAGTATGCAACTGCTTTAAAACTCTTGAAGGAGAGCTTTAAAGCCCTTATGGTTCTATCCGGCTCGAATTCAAATTAGTCGGAGCTCATAATAACTCCGGATATCAAATTCTTGGAGGAAAAAAAAAGGAATGAATGAAGTATATATTAATCCTCGTATGCAGTATGCACCATATCTATTACATTTCCTTGTCTATAAATATCCCATTAACTAATTAAACCCACCAATCTGATCCACTACTTCTACATATACCTGATAATTAAGCAAAGATCGATAATGGCAAGACCCATGGAACCTCTATCTTCTTTAATGGTGGTGTAAAAAACTTCCCTAAACCCATTTCCAGAATTTCAGCAACCAAATAACTTTTCTTGCTCATTATTTTCAATGAGTAAGAAGATGATAGCACCTATGGCAGTAGCTCTATTTGATGATTATTAATAAACCATTAATAATGGAAGAAGGTAATTTAGCTGTGGCAGAAAAGCCTCTGATGAAGATAACTCTCAGCTATACAAAGATGGAATATTTGGAAAATATGGTTCGTTGGTTTGATGCTTATATAGTCATTCTACTACCAACAGAGGTGTGGTTCTACAGTTAGTCAGCGCTGACCTTCATCCAAGTAAATTCCTTATTCTAAGTTTTTTTTTTTTTTAAACAGAGGTGTGGTTCTACAGTTAGCAACATGCACTTGTCACTAAATTACGGCTAAGAGCTCCTTATTTTAAGAAGGGATGAATCCAGAATGATTTTATTGGAATTAATTTTAAAACATTCACTTCTCACATAAATATATATATATATATATATATATATATATAATAATTATTTTCACTTTCAAATTAAAATAAAATAGAAAAAATGCATTCATTTGATTTATTAAAAATATATTATAAAATAAAAATAAAAATTTTAAATTTTTAAAATTAATAGATTGTCTATATATTTTTCAATTATTTAGCTTTATATGATTTTTTGAATAATAAAAATAATTTATTAATTTCTTATTTTTAAATAAAAAATCTTAAAAACTTCTATCCATGCATACTTTTTAAGAGGTGAAAATTGACGGTGTCGCACTGGACGTCCTCCAAATAAAACAGGTGAGCCTATTACTATCATTAATTAACAAATTTAATATTAATTCATTAATTAATGCTACAGATGCGAAGACAGAGTCTCCGCCAAATGCATCATTATTCATTGCCAATGTATGTGCCAAGAGATGAAGCAGAAAAAGGAAAGCAATGGAAGATGGAAAGATGATATCTACCCTCCATTTCTTGACCGGATCAACGCTCTTAGCGATCGAAAAGCATATGCAACTCCTACAATTTTCTTTTTAACTTCATTAGGAACACTGAAGCCAATCGCAATCGAGCTCCGCCTTCCTTTAGCTACTTCAAACCACCCATCAGAACAGGTTCTCACCCCTCCTGTTGATGCCACCACCAACTAGCTCTGGCAGCTAGCCAAAGCCCATGTATGCTCTAACGATGCTGGTGTTCATCAACTTGTTCATCACTGGTATGCAATATTGCAGTTGCTTTTCCATACTGCAAATAAATCAATCAAATATAAATCAATATATATTCAAAATAAAAGCCTAAAGCATGTAGTTTTGCAGTTGCTTTATATACAACATAAAGGTCTAATGTTGCTTTTAACAAAACCAAACAGGTTGCGCACACATGCTTGCATAGAACCATTCATTATAGCAGCACACAGAAAGTTGAGCAAAATGCATCCTGTATACAAGCTTCTCCATCCTCATATGAGAAACACCCTAGAGATAAATGCACAAGCCCGTGAATTTCTCATCAATGCTGGAGGAATCATTGAGTCCTCTTTTGCCCCAGCAAAATATAGTATGGATATTTGTGCCTCAGCCTATCGAGACTGGCGTTTTGACATGGAAGGCCTTCCTGCTGATCTAATTAGAAGGTATTTATTAAGTTTACAAAGTTTTGAAACTTCCAATCAAATTAGTTTCATCAACTTGGGAATTTTATATAGTTCAAAGCTATCTGACCTCAGTTTTGGCAATACCAGACCCAACACAGCCCTGTGGGATAAGACTAATCATAGAAGATTACCCTTATGCCTCTGATGGTCTTCTTATATGGTCTGCCATCGAGACATTGGTTTGCACCTATGCGAATGCGAATCACTACTATCATGATCCAAGTCAAATCATTTTAGACATGGAGCTTCAAGCTTGGTACAAGGAATGCATCAACTTGGGCCATACTGATCATCTCCATGCCAGTTGGTGGCCTAAACTTGCAACTCCAAATGATCTTTATAGCTATTCTCACCACCCTCATATGGATTGTATCAGCAAAACATGCAGCAATAAATTTTGGGCAATATCCCTATGGAGGGTATGTGCCCATTCGGCCACCATTAATGCAAAGATTAATGCCAATGGAACATGATCTCGAGTATGAGAATTTCCTCAAGGATCCAGAGAGGCACTTTTTGTCATCTTTGCCAAGTTTGCTTCAGGTTACAAATTACATACTTTCAACACATGAACAAGAAGAAGAGTATCTTGGTGATAGAAAAGACCTTTCAACATGGTCTGGAGAACCTGAGGTCATCGAGGCATTTCACAAATTTTCAATAGAGTTGACAAGGATTGAAAAGAAGATTGAGAAAAGAAATGCGGATCCAACCCTTAGGAATAGATGTGGAGCAGGAGTTTCACCATATGAGCTGCTCATGCCAAGCTCACAACCAGGAATTAGTTCTGGAGGGGTGCCTAATAGTATATCCATATGAAGCATAGAACTCGAAGAACAATATTATTCTGATATTCTTTGCAAATTCAGATTATGAAAAGCATGATAAAATATTTAAAAAAGCAATCGAAAATGGATAAAATAGATGCACATTGTATCTACTCATACAAAAATATCATTTGTATGTGTCCGATCAAGTTTCAAAACCTACATGTACAATCTGATAGATTGGCTAAGTTAACATGGTTTTACATCTACCAAACAAGCTTGTTTGGTTTTTCCAAAAAAAGAAACAAGCTTGTTTGGTACACCTAAGAAAATCTTAGGTGGGTCATGGGTTCAACACCCAACCCTTGCATCCCAAAGAACTGGGGAAAAAAAAAAAAAAGTGTTCATCTAATGAGTCAAATTAGTTGAGTTCTAGTTGATCGTGGAAATGCAAGGAAGACGATAACCTAGATAAAGACTACAACATGACATTTCTATTAACAATTGATTACAGTTCACTAACAGAGCAAATTTCATTTTCACACTCAACCAAGTATACAACAATATGCTTCAAGAAATAAAAAGAGAGAAAAAAAAATGCTATGTAGAATAAATGGATATTCTAAAAAGCAAACATGTAGAACACTCAAGAAACATCAAAATCAGAAGTGGATTGATAACTGAAAGTGTATTGAAATTAAACAGTAGAAATTACCTTCAACTATGGCTTGGAAGCAGTCCTGAAACCTCTTTCCTTCGCAAGAAAAACACCAATGTGGGGATAGCTTGGGATTTTCACCAATCCAGATATGCACTAAACATGTAGTTCACTTCTATATTGAATAGAATAACACTAAAATTGAAAATGATGGTTAAGAAAAATACCCCCTTTATAAACATTAGGCAATGACTTTCCAATAACCAAAGGGGCTATTTTTCTTGTCTGAATAGCATCACCAACAATAAGTTAAAATAACCAAAAAAGAATTATAACAAAATTAAAAAGAGGAGCAATGTCTTCTATTAATTCAAGCTAAGAGCCAACCAAAAAACTACAGCAGTTAGTAAAGTTTTTTTTTTTTTTTTTTTTTTTTTTTTTACAAATATATATATATATATATATATATATATATATATATATATATATATATAAATTCATGGCATTACTCTACAATCCAAATCACAATGATCCATCTAAACTCGCGTGCTGCATTATTCATTGATAAAAACTGTTTAAAAGGAACTACAACTTTCTTTAAGGTAGTATATATCTCTTCAAATTACACTACATATTTATAAAAAAAAAAAAAAAAAAAAAAAAAAACAACCCTCAGACAAAGTATTAATTAATTGAAATAGGGACTAATCATACTTGTCTCTCCAAGAATAAACAAGAAAGAAAACCCAGGAAAGAGCCAATAAGATATCGCCAACTGTCTGTCTCAACCAATCCCAAGCTAACACATCAACCCTTCTCGCAAAATAAACCCTCCAAAGAGCCATAAAAACATGGAGAACCGTACACCCTTTGGCGAAAAAAGACTGAAATTCTCGATCTTTTACAAAAGAGACCATGAAAATGAGAAACCCAATTGCAAAAAGTAACAACCCAGAAAAGGAATCGGAGGTCCGGATCAGCAGCTGGTCATGTGGAGTGGAACCCATGAGTTTGGTCGCTGTATCGAGGCCATGAGTAAAGGTGTAGATTTCCTTCATATGAAACATCATGAGACTGCCACTAGTGACGGCGATGAGAGAGTGGAGGATGCAGATGACGGAGAAGGCCGACGACGGGGATGACATCTGGGAATGAAGATTCTAATCGGACGGTTGAGATTTGAAGAAGAGAATTAATTATTTATTTATTTTAATGAAATAATTTGGGAGGAAAAGGAAAAGGAAAAGGAAAAGGAATGCATGTTGGTGTGCAATTGTAAATCAATTGAGATTTGGATTTTGGATATTTTTTGTGGGGCCCTTTTTTTTTTTTGCACAGATTTGTGGGCCCTATTTGGTATCATACATAATATACATGGACTAATTTGTCTAAAGTTTTCCACGTGGCA
The DNA here is from genome assembly GCA_949750685.1 of Vernicia montana. NCBI lineage: Eukaryota > Viridiplantae > Streptophyta > Magnoliopsida > Malpighiales > Euphorbiaceae > Vernicia > Vernicia montana. The sequence goes on along the minus strand of CATKHJ010570762.1, from coordinate 29,149 downwards.
AGTTAAAGTTATGCCGACAGAAACGACTGTGTATTACTGTTATTGAATTGAATTGAATATATTTTAATTTAATTTAATATTTCACATATGCATTATTGTAATCATTAAATGAAATAAGTATTATTTAAAAGTAAATAAATAAAAATATGTATCTATCTTCTTATTAATAATAATTTATTCCTTTAAGACTAAAAACTAAATAAAATAGAATAACTCTAAATATCACATTAATTTCAATTTCAATCTTGTTAGAATTTCCCTTTTAAAAGATTAAGAAGAAATTATTAATAATTTAAAAGCAGAGAAGAGATAATATCATTAGAAAATGGAAATCCATTATCTTCAGAAATAGTTTGTAAAAGTCATTATCAAGTTCAAGTCTAAAGAAAAGGAGGTTAAGGCATTACCATCAAAGTCCTTATAGTTGCTATCATCACTGCACTATGGTTGGGAAACAAACATAGTTTCAATAAATCAAGACGCATTTAAGAACCATCGTAATTAATACTAAACTTGATTTGCTCCTAATAAAATTTCCTCTTTTTGTTTTTATTAGTTTATTAGATTAACTGCACAAAATTAATCAGTTAATTATAGCCAAGCCAACACAAGTCATGTGCATAGGCTGGATGGTCGGTTCCAGCCATTGATTGCCACATGAAATGCCTAGAGCAATCAAATGACATGATTTTGCCTTAATTTGCAGGACAAGAGTAAAGGCTTTCTTTTTCTATCAAAAAGGAAGAGTTAAGACTCATAGTCATATGTATCTTAACTTAATAATAATTAAGTTCATGATGATTTTTGCATTTCAAGGAAGGAAGGAACAAAAATTCCATTCCATTAAGTTTTTCCAAGTCAATAGATTTTTAGCATGGTGTAAATCTCCAAAGTCCAAAAAATAATTCAGCTGCATAGTTCAGCATTCGAGTATCTGATTGTCTATCTCATTATACAGGAGGTCGGAAACTTCAATTTTGAAAACCCTTTTCCCCTTTAAGAACATCTACATGTACCAAAAACAAATGTACAGCTCAAAATAATTACAAATATTCACTACATGGATATGACATCTTGAATAATTTATCAATCTTAAGAGCTAGTTAAAAGAAGAGTGGTTAATTTAGGAACCCAGCTTTGTTGTCTGACTCAACAGACAAGAAAATTGTACAAGGTAACAATGCATGATGAATTACAAGTAATAATCAAGTCAAAGATAGTTTAAAAACAAGCTTCTATATAATCCACCATCAATAGATGCCAAAAGTTTGAAGGGCGACTATATTCAGTAATTTTAGTCAAATTTATTCATTCTCAACGATGAAGAGACATAAATATTGCTATTAATTAACCGAGTCTCGATACAACCTTGCTACACTAATGAACAACAAAATGGGTTACTACATTTCAGGACTTTGGCAGCAACCCATAATATAATTATTGAAAATTATAATATATATATATATATATACAACAAAAAATCAATAAAAGAAAAAAAGGAGAATTCAAAACTAGGAAACAAAATGAAAAAGAATGAGACAGTGTTCTCTGTGGTAACAGAACTACAACACTCATCTTGCACAAATCTTCCACCCCTGCAATGAATGATTGTTAAAAGGGAAGGAAAAAGAATGATAACTTTCCCGAACAAAACTTCTAACTTGAATCAATGTCCTTGCCACCAGCCACAACTTTGCGGTGACGCCTAGAACCAGACTTCCTCCCTCGCCTTGATCTCCGAACTGAAATACTCACAGCCCTTTCAGATGAAGTTTCAACTGCTGTTTTATTTTGCGGTTCATAAGCAAAAACAGGTGGCGGCCGTAGTGGATAAACAGGAGGAGGAGGAGCAATGTGCTCTAAAACATCCCTATGGTACTTCTGCAGATAGTAACAAAAAGGCAGGGATTACAAACAAATGCATCATACACTCGCATAGTGCAGAAGAATTTGGCCATAGACAGGTTAGTCAAAAGTACCATTGATATAATTTGTGTGCCTGGGAACCAGTGTTAGCTTTCAAACAAATAAAGCAATTGGTAAGGAGCAAAAGGAGACACAACTAAACCAATAAGAAATTTTTGCCAAATGATATACCAAGAAAACTAAAAATGACCTGTGAGAAAGCATGTTAAGAAATAATAATAATCACTACTAGAAGAAATATTTCATTTGAAGATTTCCTAAAAGTATATTTCTCACAATTTTCAGAAACATTTCATTTATATATATATATATATATATATATATATATTTTTTTTTTTTTTTTTTTTTTGCAGGCTTCAACATAAGATTTGATCACGAGTCAAGTGTATCATCCAGCAATTTGAACATAGAAGAGATGAAGACATAATGTGTTTAGTTAGTCATCTGAGCATATACATCAACAGCACCATAGAGCTGCTACAGAAAGATTGGTGATACGGGGTAAGTTTCAGGACATAGTGAAATTGCAGATCTTACATGTCACAACCTTTTATGAAGGCCACCATGGAAAAACTGGCCTACTTTATGATTGCAGTGTATAAACATAGAGCCTAAAATTATGAAGCAAACAAATTCCCCACGAGACGAAGAAACCATGATAAACCATGCAGTTACAAGAACAGAAACAGACTAACAGTTTAATTTTACATTTACAATTTTGTATAATAGCGCAACATACAAAGAAAGGATATAAATTCCCAAGAGACAGGAAAGTGCACCTTAAGAAATCAATCAGTTAAAAAAATATCAGAAGGAAACACTTTATTGCTAACTAACATTGGGACATTGTAAAGGACATTTTAATTTGAACAAGCATGACCAGCAACGCATAAAATGATTACCTGAACCACAAAGTTGCGCCTTTCACAGTCCAAGAACATGTTGACAGTCCAATTCGTTTTTGCCTGAATCTTATCCCTTACAATAGAAAAGCTGATTTGGTCCCTCGAAGTAAAGCGGTCAACTTCATTGAACCAAAGACAGGTAAAGAGGTTGCTAATAGGAATGTGCTCCCTTACTATAACACATCCTTCAGGAACATCTACAGAAATAGTCATCAATAGAAAACAATAAAAAAAAAAGTGGACTGCATATCAAAGAAAAGAAAGCAGAGAGGTGCAATGAAATAGAAAGAAAGTAAGGATATTAAGCCCACCACTTGTGATAGGAAGCTTGGCAACATGATATGGGGTTAAACCCTCCTTTTTATAAAAATCAATCTGAAAGTCAATGGAGGCATTATCATACTTTCCAGCCGCTTTATTTGCCTCAGCTTCCACAAACACATCAAATCGTTTATAATGTCTAGAAATTGCAAAAGAGGCATTTTTTCTCCACAGGTGCCTGAGGATTGGCATAAAAAAATCATTAAGAAGCCCCAAAGTTGACTATGGTCACACCGAAAAAAAGGAACAACAAATACTAGTAACAGTTTGATGCTCTTATTTTAACATAAACTTCCATTAGTGCAACTTGGCATTCCTTTGGAGACACTATCTAATTTGCCAATCTTGGCATCTTGAAAATCTAACAAGTACCCTAGATGCAAATATTACCTCTCTTTCTAAGCTCATTGGATAATCCATCCACCACCTTCTTGTTGACTTGTTATCCATGCCTAAACACATAGCTTGTCCATAAACAAGCTATACCAGAAATTCTTAGCCCTAATAAGGCTTAATTAAACAATTAATAGGGAATGAGGAAGACAATAAAGAATTATAATATTTGCAAGACCCGACCTACTCCCTCCTGAGAGAAGCAGTGTTTTTTCTTCAATTTTATGGCATTGATATTTGAACCCAGACACACTAGCATCCCCAACCAGTATTGTACAACTTTAGCCAAGGCTAAAAGACTGAGAGGCAACCACAGGGCTGGCCTTTGAAAGGTTCATCGAAGAAGATGATGATATACCACGTGAAGACACTAGAGCAAACAATGAGATTTGCAGAAATGGTTGGAATCTTGTGCATGCCATGAGTCCCCAACTTTAATTTGTGAAACTAAATCTCAAAGATCTCCATATCAAACCAAAGAGAAAATTTTCAGGAGTGGGAGAGGACATTTTTTTCATAGTAAGTAGTAGAATGAGAAAAAAATTGTAAATAAATGGTGTCATGATGCCTTTAGATAATTGAGTTTTCAAGGATAGTGACTGATCTAGTATTCTGAAAGAACAGAGGTAAGAGCCAAATCTTAAGATTACACATATTCCTTGTACAAAACCATGCAAAGGCTAACAATACAATGTAAAATCAGACATTCAGAATAAAATACAAACACAAAGAGCTAAACTTGATTTATCTGAAAGGGGAAAAAAAAGTGTGAACAGGAAATGGATTAAGCAAGCAAACAACCAGGGGGTTAATATTATGGTAAATGATTACCACAGGGAACCTATAATTTCCAAATCCTGAAACTTGACTAATCAAATTGTACCATCTGTCACGCCTAGCAAGCTTGTTAACCATAATGATTGACACTTGAAAGCATACCAAACTTTTGAAAGTCACCAGACAAAGTTTTTAAAAGTATCCAGAATAATTGGGGGAAAGGAAAGAGCAGCAATAAGATTTACCTTTCAAGAATTTGATATGGATCCACAACAAGTTCGAGTTTCCCATCAATCCATAAAGAAAAGCGGGCATTCGGAAACATCCTATGTGATAGAAGCTTTGGAACCTGTCAAAGGCAAAACCTGGGTCAAAAAGGCATATTTAAGTGCTATCTTGTATATCTAACACAGCCTTTCAATCACAAAATCCCATCAATCCTCTTTGAATAATGTCAAGTGAGCTCATATGAAATCAGATAATAGAAGAAGTTAAATACCATATACTTTAAAACATTATCCTAATGTTTTTCGAGGTTGCTAAGCTATACACACACGCACACACATATACACAATCAACTATATGAATCCTCTGGTGAATGTTACAGAGCATTGATCAAGATAATGAATTGATTCATCTTGAAAACTACTGCATGTGTATCACATTTTGAACAGATAGAGAAACAATAAGCTGAAGTGTGATCCAAATTTATAAAAAAGAAAGAAAAAAAAAAGTTGCTGAAAAAACTTAAGAGCATTTACCTTTCCATTGCGTCGTCCATCTTTGTAAGGAAGATTATGAACAACAATAATTCTCCATATCCCAATCTTCCGCCTGCTGTCTAGACCACTATTTTTCTTCAAATATGCTTCTGTTTCTTCATCTACAAACATGAAGAAGCAGACAGTCTTCCTGGAGTATTCACTAATGTTGCTTGGCTGTTGGATTTCATCAAAGGCTCCTGAAAGAGAAGAAGATTATTTAATAAGCTACTAGCCAGCTCAGGCAGAGGAAATGAACAGTTTAACTTCCACTATGCAGAGGAATACCGAATATTGCTGAAGCAACAACCACACCATAGCATTGCTCCATTGCCGCCAGGTCGGTCTCATCCATGTCAAATCCAGTATTTTGGCCAGGTTTTTTTCCTCTAATAAATCTGATTAATGCACATGCAACAACAAAAATACACGATAAACATAGATGAGGTAACAGCCGATACAATAAGTAATGTACATCAGGCAAAATTTTGAAGCATAACATCCATTACTTGTAAATATGCATAACAAGAACCAAGAGAGAGAGAGAGAGAGAGAGAGAGATAGCATACCCACAATGCACATTCATTGACTCTCTAATATCATAAGAATCACTTCTTTGCTTTAGAGTAGGATACCCACCAAAGTCAGAGCCTCCAAATTCTGCATCTCTACTTAGTGGATCCTCATATATATATGTCAAATTCTTAACTACTGGAGAAAATGAGGGGAACTTTGGTGTCAAAGCAATTGCTTCTTCCACGGGAAGGTAACACACAGGACATGCTGAAAATGTACATCACCAATGGATCTCAGCAAAATCAATGACAGCATGTTATTTATTTATTATATAGCAAAATCAATGACAGCATGATATTTATTTACTATATAGCAACTCAATACGCTGTTATCTTGAAGCATCTACAGATCACTAGCACAACCGCAGAAATTTCCAACAGCATTGACTATTAATTAAACCCAAAACAGAAAGGGAGGGAAATAAAGCGGAGAATTCATTAGGAGGGTGAGGGAGAACTTACGCCTTGGTCCAGTTCTTTTTCTATCAGCTGGTGGGGGAGGTAAAGTGAAGCTATTACATCGATGCCCTGGAGGAAGGGTGTAGCCTGTGAAATATTCAGCAGTAGGAGGTGGTGGTGAAGGAGGAGGAGGAGGAGGAGGAGGAGGAGGAAGAGGAGGAGGTGGTGGTGGTGGTGATGGTGGTGGTGGTGGTGGGGGAGGAGGTGGAGGCAAATTCAACACCCTATTAGTCTCGTTCTCTTGTGTGTTAAAGCGCAGAGTGTTATTGAGCGTCATTGGGACATGATCACCTTCCTGTGAATCTTCACCTGAAAACAAGCAATGATGTCCCATGGTTTAACCAGGAAACAAATTACAACTTAGACCACCTCATGGAACGGTGGGTATAAATAAAATAGGTGAATAGAAATCAGAATTTTCAAATTAGATGCTGCCTCTGTTCATAACTTTCAATGAGTTCATAGATAACCATCTCCTTTATGAGATGGTGAGCAACGATCTCCCTGCTCATCTAACAACATCACAAATGCACAAGTCAACTAAAATGCATAACACACCCCCTAAGCACACAGTTCACAATTCAAACAACCACCTCATAATAATTTTTAAAAAAAAAAAAATTGATGAACTATATCACAAGCAATAAAGCGTGGTCATAACCAACCAAACATCAATCCAATTAAATAACAGTAATGAATTTGAGCATTTCCTTCAAACCCAGAAAAGCTGAGCCATAATCACTACAATTCCATAAGCTATTGATTCACACATTACCCAAAAAAAACTAATCAAAAAAAAAAAAAAAAAGGAAATCATACCTTTTCCTACATACAAAACCCGGACGAAAACGGCAGCGGAGATGATACAGAGAAACAGCATTCCAACCTTTTTACGACCGGCGAACTTGCAGATCCAATGAAAGACTCTCTCCTTATCCTTTAGCATCTTGGCAGGTTTAGTACGGGCTGTTGTTTGTACAGGCAAGTAAACACCACCACCGTTCTGTTGATGTTGTTGAAAATGCTTCTCCAATGATCCATAACTTCCCGAACGAATCCCCAATGACCCTCCAGTCATTGTCTCTCCTTAAACCTCACACTAAACAATACCCCTCTCATCTCATCTCCTTCTCATAAAAAAAATGAAAAATCCCACTAGTTCCTTTGATATTACCATCAACAATATTACGAATCCACCAAGAACAATGAGTTAAAATAGAAAAATAATCAAAACCCAGTTTGCCAAATTGGCCAAAGAACTAGTTTTCTTGAATAAGCTAGTCTAAAATCACCAAAACAAAAAAGAGCAAAGCAGCGAAATACTTCAGACCCAGTTCACCAAACTACTGGGGCACCTTTAGTTTTCACTGAAATCAAATGCTGTGTTAAACAAAATTGTACTCGACCATTCCCAAAAAAAATAAAAAATGAATTGAATTTTGAAGAGAATAAATCTAGGGTTTGTGATTGGCTGATAGGGTTTTGAGCAAAAATCAAAGGTTCGGTGAAATCGAGGTTTTCTTTCTATTTTATCAAATCTGGGTTTTTTTTTTTTTTCTTTTTCTACAAATTTCAGGGAATTGCAAAAAAAAATTGGAAATTTCAATTCAATATTTATATGCTATGTAATTTTTAACAAAAACATCCAGGAAATTAAAACATGGAAATATTTTGATAGGCTAACCTACGCCATGTGCGTGAATCTGGATAATGTTAAATGTAATCGGACGGTGATGTGTAGCCTTCAATTTTCAATATAAAAATAAAATAATACCTTCTAAAGTCATATCCAAGACATTTGTCAAAGTTTAAATAAGGTAATTAGTGGAATAATTGTAAACTTCAAAAACAAATTAAAAATTGTCATACACTACACTATACCTAAGTGATTTACTGTCTGTCTCGTCCTCCAGCAGGAGTTTTAATCTTCATAATTTTCATCTTTTTTAAAATACTCAGAAATAGTAAAAAAATTAAAATATTCAGTCATTAATTAAAAAATTAAAGCATTAGTTTATGAGGATATATGGGTTATGGATGCAGGCAATTTTTTTTTTTTTTTATTCTTTGTCTTTTATTTAATTGAAATTTTGAAACGAGTTTGAGATTAGTTATTGGAAAAATAATGGCAAACAATAAACACATAAAATTATTGGGGCAATTAATTTTGAGATGGATATTACACACCTACCATTAATGGATCCACCACCAATACACCATCTCATAAAATGACCTTTCTTCTCTAATTACTCTGGAACTTTTGATTCTACCATTGATTTAGTTGTTTAAGATTGCAATTATTTTTTATCTGTTTTGAATTTTGTTTTTATTCGTTTTATTAAACGATCTGTAAATAGAGTAGCTCATCTCATTGCTAGAGCCTCTAATTCCATGTTAGATTGTATGGTTTGAGATCTATTTGTTTCATATTTATTTTTCATGTACTAAATTTGAATTTGCTTGATTAATGAAATTTTCTATATTTTCTTAAAAAAAAAATAATGCAAAAAGAAAACATTAACCAAGCACATCAAAACATTATATGGATTCTAGTGTGTGAAGTTAAATTTCTTGCAAATCTTTTTTGATATGGGGAATTAATGATAAGTTTTTAAATTATGTTTGAATTTATACATTTTTCATCTAAAAATAATAATACTATATTTTTTCTTCATTTTATTAAATCATAAAGAAAAATCTCGCTTTTTTTTTTTTTTTAAATAGCTTGATTGCAGTTAATGAAAAAATTGGGAACTTTTTTCTAGTTTAAGTAATTATTTATCTTATTATTTTTGTGGATAAGATGTAAAATAAAATTTAAATAGCTTTGTTCATATGTTTGTTGGATTTTTTTTTTTAATATATTTGAAATTAAGATTAGATTACACTTAAAAGAAAAGAAATTTAAAATATAAGATATTTTTTTCCTAATAATAAAATAATCTTACTTTTTTTTTTTTTTATGTTTTCTATGATTTTATTCAATTATTTTAATTTTATAAATTAGGTGTACAAATTTATATTTTTATTATAATTTAACTGTAATTTATCTCTCCATCCAAATTAACAATATAATATAACTATGATTGCTTGTTTGTAAATGGGTTAGTGGTAGAAAAAAAAAAAGGATAAATAAAATGAAAAAGAAGACTTATTCTTACGTGAAAAAAATAAAAAGAAATTGTGTTTGAGTTTATGTTATTGGAATTTAAACTCATACCAATCAATTATATTGCAAATTTTAATTATTTTAATTTAATTTACACCTCAACTACTGTTTGATTTAAAATGAGATATGACAACAGCCAAAATTATAAATTAAATAAAATAGTAACAAATATAAAAGAAAATCAAGACTTTTTTTAGTGATTAAATTATTTTTTTTTTTAGGTGGAAATAAATTATTCCTTTTTTATACATTATAAATTATTTCAACCATTAACTCATTAACTCATACTACTAGACCATAATAGATAAAATAAATTATTGTTTATCATGCAAGGATCCAAAATAAATTTCCTCATAAAAATCCAAAACAAAATAATAATTACATTACATTAATAACAAAATAAGAAAGGACATGACCTACTTCTTTTTTTTTTTTTTTTTTTTTTTATCCTTTCCTCATTTTATTCTTAATAATGTAAAGCAAAATATCACTGTCTCTTGCCAGACTTGAAAATATTGCACATTTTCAAGTCACTTTGCCACATGATAATACATTTGATATAAGAGCCATGAGGTTAACATGCCAACTCATTCTAATTAAACATATTCATTATATTAGTTAATTAATTAATTAAAATTATCAAATGATACTGGAATCTTGATTTGCAAGATGGAAATTAGGCATCATTTTCACCCCTCCTTACATTTGACAAACTCATGTAATTTTCTTTTGTATTACTAATGTACTAATTATCATTATTTCTTTTTAAAATTGTTATGATTTTAAGATGTGTACCTATCTTTTTTTTTTTATTCTTATGTGTTTGTATGTATATAAATTTAAAAAAAAAAAAACTAGCACTGTTAAGATTTGTGACAAAATATATATATATATATATATATATATATATATATATATATATATATATATATATATACAATTAATTGATAAACTTAAATATTTATTCAATCATTTGGCTAGAGTTTTAATGGTATTTAAAAACTTACATTTTCTTTTGTGGTTCAATGCTTTTATTTAACATTTAATTGTTAAATTTGTAATAATTATATTGTAATTAACTGGTATTTTAGTCTAATGGTAAAGTGATATTAATGTCAGAGTTTGAATCTGATTGATGAAACTAATTTCAACAGAGATGGAATCCTTCAATCTTACTTGAGTTTGAATGTGAGTTGGTGCGACCTGTAAGAAGAAACAAAAATCAGGTGAACTAGGCAGGGTGCCTAGCAAAACTACTTGTTGTGCTTAACTCTTCAAATATACAAATCATGGGCAAGTAATAGTGTATGAATAGAATGTCGATCACACAGGGAAAGTGTTGATAATTACCAAAAAAGTATGACTACTCTATTATTTAAAAAATTAATTTAATTGTGAAGAAAAAGAAAATTAAAACAGATGTAAGAAAATTTAAAAGACAAATTCAAATATGTGATAGTGATCTAGAATTTAGATTTCATTAATTGATTACCTATAACTTTTCTATATTCTTTATATTAGTTTAATTTCATTGGAATTAATGATTATATTTCCCTAAATTATATGATGTTCTCTCTCAAGACACAACACAAGTATTTATGTTAATCTTATATCTACTTTCGTGATCACAAGCAATTAACACAAACTCATTAAGTTTTATGGAAATCTTTTAAATAATTACAAATGAGTATTCTTATTTATAAGCAACACATTCTTTACGTCTAATATCTCAATAAACTAATATTATACTTTCACTCACTCTACTTCACATAATATATTTAAACATGCAAATAGTGATTAATTATTTACAAGCATTAAGTTATAAGATAAAAGATTAATTTCAATAATTAAAACCAAATCAATCAAACAAAGATAGTTATAGGAAAATCAAGAGATTACATCTAAATCCTAAATAATAAATTTAGCTACTCATAGTTAAGAAGAAATAAACAATTAAATTAACTATCAATATAATAGAAAATATAATAACAACTTATTATTGAATTGAATAATAAAAGTTTAGAAATAACTCTTTTTGGGATACAATTTTTAGCGTACACGAGCTCCAAAACTTCTCTTCTTGAACAAAATGAAAAAATAAATGAAATTAAGAAAATATAAATTTATTTAATTGATTGAATGGTTGAATTGATTATTTGAAGGAGAGGTGGTAATGTCTATTTACAGGAAATTTTCATCTTCTTTTTCCACCATCTTACATTATTGCTTGTATCATTATTATTATAACATCATTGCCTACATCATTAATATTATGACATTATTGTCTGCATCATTAATATCATGACATCATCGCCTACATCATTAATGTCATTTTGATCTGCAAAATAAAATAAAATAAAATAAAATACTAAAAATAATTTATAATTTATTTTTAAATTGTTAGAATTATTTATTTCTCAAAATAAGTAATAATATTATTAAATTCTCAATAACTGAACCAAAATTTGAGTTTAAACAGGTAAAATAATTTTAAGAAAATAGAGTTATCACCACTCCGACGGTCAAGTTAGATGGTTAACTCAATTTGGAATACTGAGGACAATATATTGTATTGCTTGTGTATAAGTACATGTACCTGTGAATGTTTATTTCTTAAAGTATTTATAAGATACAAGTCCTTACATGAGTTGAGTATGGATTATCTTGACCGGTTTAGATTAGAATGTTGCTTTGCATATTATCAGCTTCCTACTTGGAAACAAACTGAATGGCCCTTATTTGACTTTCTTCTATTAGTCTTTGAGCTTTTAAGTATATTGGATTGGGCCGGGTCCATCTTACTTCACAATCCAGTTTGGTATATTTTATTCCTTATCAGTGACCCCCCTGTTTCAGCGAAGTTAGGATTTTTGCGGACTTCGGATGAAACAATTCGACTCTTCATTTTAATATCTGAACGATATGGTTCTCTTTGCCTCAGTGTATTATTTACTTCGGTTCGAGGCTTTAATTTTTGTTTAGAATCTTGAAAGACCACGACATATCTTTTCGCGTCTGTCCCAAGTTCAGTCATTTAATGCTGAAGTACCTTTAACACACGTGGTGCGATCTTGGCGCTGAAGTTCCAGGGTCATATTCTATCCCTACAGTCTATTTTGCATTTGAAATGATCAATCAGTGCTTTTTTCTAGGGTTTTGTTCCCTTTTTTTTTAAAAAAAAAAAAACCCTTTATTCTTCATTTTTTGAAACTTCTTGCATTCTCAAATTTTCCAGAATTCTTCTCTTTCTCTTTGCTTTCTCAGTTTTCTTCCATTTTCATTTCTTCTCATTTTCTTTTTTCCTCACATTGCAATGTCTCCAAAGAAATATGAGAATTCTTACCAAAGTATCAAAACTGATTTGGAGAATGCTTAAGAGGATGTTTCTTCTATTTTGAAGACCACAGATTTAAACAGTTTTGCTGAAAATCTGAAAGATCAAGAGAAATTCGCTGTGGATTACCCAAAATCTTTCGACAAATTTTTTGTCAATTCTAGCATCCCCAATACTGCCGAGATGACCAAGGATAATGATCACATCATCTTCTTTTACCACCAAATCGAAGCTGGTTTGAGGTTTTCACCATCTCTCTTTTTGGTTGAATGCTTCAATTATTTATGTATCAATCCAATAATGCTATCACCGAACTCGATTCAAGACCTGCATCAGTTTGAAGTGATCTGTAAAGCTTTAGGTCTTCGTCCTACTGCAAGGATGTTTCAATGTTTTTTCAAGTTTATTCGCTCCGGCGACAGGCGGGTATGGTGTACTAGTTCAAAACCTGGGCGCAATTTATTTTTGAATAAGCCGAATAAGGTAAACAATTGGCACACTAAATTCGCCACAATGGTGGTTAAGGAACAATTTCGAGGCGGCGAGGACTTCGGCTTCCGAGGTGCCCTCCAAATTCCTCCTGTTTATGGTCTTCCCGATATCCCTATAAACCTCATGTATGAAGAAATCATTGCGATGGAGACCCTTATAAAGGACGACTGTTCCTATGATATGGGGAAGCTCGACTTCGCTTCTCGTATCAAGGATGCATGAGGTAAGACTATGCATTTCGTCATTAAGGACATTAGGAATGAATTTTCACCTTTTTTTAACTTCGTTTTTTCTTTTTAAGTTTATTCTTTATTGACTTTTCCTCCTTGTTTTTGCAGTCTGGCTTACCAACAAAGATAATTCCTACAAAAAAAATCCATGAATTGTCGAAAGGCTTAAGCCTAACCCTTTCGCCTTATAACGAGGCTGCCTTCCTCCCGATTCTAGTGGAACGAACTGGTGAGCTTCGAGCTACCAATGCTGCCGACTAGGGCGATGATTCTTCTACTGGGGAGAAAAGAAAAGCATCTTCTACTTAATCCAAGCCCGTTCCCAAAAAGAATAGAAGATTAGTGAAAGCGGCGCTCGCCAGCTCTTCTTAAACCAAGACAACTGTCGAGACTGTTTCAGTTGCTAAGTCAGTGATTGAGACTTCTTCAGCAATTAGGCCAGTAGATGAGGTGGCCCCCATTACTGATACTACCTTGGCTCTCACAACCATTTCATCTCAAGATCTACCCATTACTGTTTTGAGTGATGGCGATGATGGGCTTCCAGTTTATGAGCTTGTCCATAAGTTTGCAGGTGATTCTTCTTCTTATTCTGAATGAACTACTTTTGATCATTTCAGAAATCAATTGGTTAATGATACCATTTTTTATGTGATAGTGGAGCGAATTCGCAAAGGGGTGCCACCTCCACTAATCATTGACGAGGTTAGAATTTCGGAAACTGCTTTAGTCTATGTGCCTGTGGCTACTGCCGATCCGACTACTAAGCTAGGTATGTTTTTCGTTCGTCCTAGGACTCATCCAACATTTTCCTGTGACAATCTCTTCAACTTAACAGGTTTTGCATGTTTCTATCTGTTTTTTTGTTTGTGCCTCATCCTTTTGTTTCATGCTAATTTGTTGTTGTTGTTGATTTTTTTTTTTTTTTTTAGTAATTGAGGGTCCAAAGTTAATTACTCCGACAGTGGTCTTGGATCAAGCGACCCCAACACCAACTCCTAGTGTCCTGCCTCCTCAAGTTATTTGTATGGAAGACTTCATAAGTGAGATGGATTAAGCAGACAACTTCACTCCTTCTTCTGCAATTCTCATCTCTGACCCCGATCTGCTTTTTGAAGCTGCTGCAGATGATGTAGGGCCTGCTTTGGTGGCTGCTAGGGAAAGCGGGGGAGATGTGGTAACTGTAAAGGATCCCGTAGTGGGTGAAATCCCTGATAATGTAGAAACTGAGGTCACCCTAGGACCTGAGGCCGGGGGAAAGGTTACAAGGGAATCTGTCCCTCGGTCTGACCTTGTGTCTTTCTCTCCTTGAGGTGAAATCTTAGATAAGAGCACTTCATATGCTCTTAGATGAACTGAGTTTGAAGCCCTTTTGATTTTAGAGCCTGTTTTTCCTGAATAGCTCTTGTTGGATTATGAGTCAACTCTAGATGAGGTATGTCTTTTTCATTTCTTCTTCTTCTTTCTCTCTCTTTTTATCCCGACCTCACTTTTGTTTTGTTTTTAAGTTGACAAGGCTCAATAAAAAGTTTGGAGAGAAGTTGAATGAGTTCACTCGTTACAGATCAGTGATGCGACGATCCTTCTCTTCTAATCAAGATATAATTGTGAGGCCTCGCCTAAACGTCCCTCCCCTCGCTCTGAAAAAATGATTATGCCTTAAGGAAAGGCTAAGCAATTTTTAAGGGAGTTTAAGGAACGGGTTTTGGTGCTCACGATTGAAAGCAGCTATCGCCTCGGAAAATTGATTTTTGATTTTTGAAAATGATTCGGGAGTCGCCACCCTAATTTATTTTTAAATGGAAAAATTAAGGAAAAAACTCATTTTTGACTCCAATTTATTAATCTTATATTAATTTACCCAAGAATAAAATCACTAATTTTCGAACCAAGTTTGGGCTCGGGGATTAGGTTTTTGGTCTTGAATAATCTCGATTTGGCATTTAAATTTGATTTGACTTTTGAAAAATGATTTCATGAATGACGGATAATGATGTCAATTCATAATGCATGAACATGGGATAATTTATGAGACAGATGGAAAAATAAAGAGCAAGTATTTAAAGAGTATTTAAACATCCACAAGTAAAGGAGAGTATTTTCTCTAACTCTTATGGGTATTAGGGAAATCACAAAATCGCTCCTTTACTCCAAAAATAATTAGCTAAATAATATTAATTACAATTTACATAGAAAAGCATAAATTTACATGGAAAATAAATGGAGGAGGGGATTGGTTGGGATTTGAATTTGAAACTTGGATTTAGATTCCAAGCTTGCCTACGTACTACATTGAATGGGGATCAAAATCCGCGTAGTTCGTTCCACTATGAGGTGGAAGGGGGTTTGAAAATCGGTCAGATTTGATTGGTTTGGTTTGATTTGGGTTTTGAGTGAGAGTAAGATATTATACCTTTTTTTTTGTTGGTGAAGGGTAAGTGATTTTACCATAGCGGAGTTCTGTTTCGAAAAATGAGACTGGTTTTAAAAAAAGGAAGATTTGATTTAATTACCTAATTTTTAATTAATTAAAAGGATTAATTAATTTAAAAAAATGATTAATTAACCACTTGAGTGAAAATTTAGTTTAAAAAAAAGATTAATTAATTAATTAAAATTGATTTTTAATTAATTAATTAATTGAGAGTAGATGGGAATTTAAAAAAAAAGATTAATTAGTTAATTAAAATTAATTTTTAATTAACTAATTAATTAATTAGGGGGAGTAAAAACTAATTAGAGAGAGAGAGGAAGCAATTGGATAAAAATCAACAAAAACTTGAGGTGTGTGGAAATGGTGAGGAAAGTGGGGTATTTATAGAGAAAATGGGGTGAAAAAAAGACCAAAAATGGCTTGTAAAGCAGAAAAAAAGAGGAGCAATTTCAGAATTGCACAAAAAGAGACGGAGCCACAAAAATGGGTGGCGGACGCGCCAGATGCGCTGGCGGACGCACCAGACGCGCTGGCGGATCCTCAGGAGCCTCCTTCGGACGTGTCAGTACAGGCTGACATGTCAGCCCGTACTAACGCGTCTGCCATTGACGCCCGTTAGGCGCGTCAATGGCGGACCCGCAAAGGATAGCTGCGGCGTCCTGGTGGCGTCTGCGCGAACGCAGCGTGTTGCCACTCGGAGCTGCACATAGGCATGGCAGACATGCGGCCACGCCTCGCGGACAGCTACGTGTGCCTCGGGCTTCGGTTTGATTTTTGGGGCTTTTCGAGTCAGTTTTCGAAGGTTCCAGGTTAGTTTTTGGGGTATTCTGAAGTCTGAAAAATTACCGGTAAGTGGTGGTGGATTCAAAATTAATTATCGAACATTTTGGCAGTCAGTTTTGGTGAAAATTTGATCAGTTTTGGAAATGTGCTGTCTGGTACAGAAAGTCTGGTCGATGTCAAAAAAGTGTCAGTCTCCTTATAATATTATGCATGAAAATTCATTTTTTCGAAGGGGCGCTGCCCCCTTGACCCTTGCCCGCTAACCGGCTAGCGGGACTGCCATACCGGCTCTGCGTAGCGCACGAAATTTAGCAGGTGTCAAGTTGCAGCAACATCTTAAGGGTGCAAAATTGAGGGTTCACAATAATAAAATAAACAGAATACTGCCCTTTCCTCTCTTCGTTCTTCAAGTCAAGAGATGAAAGAGAAACTGAACTCCGAGATTGCCTCTCTGCAAGCTACTTTGGAGGAAGAAAGAAATAAGCAAGTAGCCTTATCCGAGCTAGAGGCCTTGCGCTCTGAGACGAAGGATTTAACTGGTGAAAGAGACCATTTCAAAGGTCTTTATACTCAGAAATTCGAAGAATTAGAACGGCTATCAACAAACTTAAATGCCAAACTGTCAGATCTTGAAGCTCAACTAAAAAATAAAGATTTAGATCTTCTAGAACATCAAAAAATCATAAAAGAGCTTAGATCCAAAGTTGGACATCTGAAGGCTGAAATGTCTGATCTGAAAGAGCAAGCAAAGGACTACCTCGAGCTGATGAAGAGCTTTGAAATTGCCTAAAAACAAATTGACGATCTTTAAGATAAACTCCTGAGTTCTAAGTGCCTTCGCAAGAAGGCTGAGGAAGAGAAGGCCACGATCATCCAGGATTTCTTGAACTCTCATGAGTATAAGCATCGTTTGGCCTTGGATTCTGTCGTAAGGGCCATAAATTGCTATAACATGGCCATCGATGCTTACGCTACGAAGTTCCCTGAAGTCCTTACTTATGTACCGAAGCGAGTATTTGCCCCTATTAGCTTGGCTTCGTCTCCTTCCTCTTCCAGTTCGATTTGTCCTGCTTTTGCTTCGTCTCCTTCAGCTGCACCAAATACTCAACAGCGTCCTTCTGCCTTATAATTTTGTCTCTCCTTTTTTTTTTTTTTTTTATCTTGATTTTGTAATTAATTCAATAATTAATACAAGTTGATATTTTTCTTTCACTAATTCATATATTTTATACAGCTTGATTTATTGAAAGCATACTTAGTCTTTTCTTTATTATTTATCGAAGCAGATAATTACTTAGTCTTTGAATCTTCTCTCATGCTTAATATTTGAATTATCTGTCTCCTTGATAATAAAACTGTTTCACTAAAAATTAGTAATCTCTCAATAGAGAATCACTTTTTTGTTTGTTTGCTTAGTCTTTTTCTTTGGTGAATTTTTGTCGAGCTAGGATCGTTGTTTTCTCTCAAAGTGCCACTTCGTGTTTGTTGACTTTCGTTTGAGATTGGATACTTCGTTTCTCTCAACAGAGAACTGCCTAGCGATCCTTTCGCCTAGCTTTCCCTAGGTTTTTCACTCTCTCAATAGAGAGTTGCCTCAAGGATTTTCGCCCAGCCTTTCCTGGGTATTTTTGCCTCGCTGACTTTCGCCTAGCCTTTCCTAGGTATTTCTGCCTCGTGGACTTTCGCCTAGCCTTTCCTAGGTCTTTTACTCTCTCACCAGAGAGTTGCCTCGCGGACTTTCGCCTAATATTTCCTAAGTCTTTCACTCTCTCAACAGAGAGCTGCCTCGCGGACTTTTGACTAGCCTTTCCTAGGTCTTTTTGCGTCGCGGTCTTTCGCCTAGCCTTTCCTAAGTCTTTCACTCTCTCAACAGAGAATTGTCTTTAGGTGCTTTTATCTTCAGTTTTTAATATTCAGCTACTTTTTAGTTTTGAGGGAATAAATAATTTTATTGATAGAATTTCTTGAGATGTTGAATATTCCAGGTATGTGGAACTTCGACATCTTACATTGTTACAAGCTTATAAGTAACTGGTCCTATCACTTTTCTAACTTTAAAGGGCCTTTCCCAATTAGGTGCTAGCTTGCCTGTTCCTTCTTTTTTGCCTGTAACTTCTAAATTCCTCATGACCAGCTCTCCTTCTTTAAATCTTCTAGCCTTCACCCTTTGGTTAAAGTAGCTTGCGGCTTGCTGTTTGTATACAACCATTTTGATACTAGCCTTTTCTCGCAGTTCTTCTAAAAGATATAGGTCCAGTCTTCTTGCTGCATTATTGTCTTCATAATTGGTGAAATGGATCCTTCCACTGGGAAGACAGAGGTCGACTGGAATAACGGCCTCGCTTCCATATGTTAGACTAAAAAGAGTTTCTTCTGTAGGTTATCTTAGGGTAGTTCGATATGCCCATAAAACATTGTGAAGCTCATCTACCAAACTTCTACCATACGAATCTAGCCTTCTTTTTAATCCTTGGAGGATTGTTCTATTGGTCACTTTGGTCTGTTCATTTGGCTGGGGATGAGCTACTGAGGAGAAATATTGTTTTATATTGAGTCCTGAACAGAAGGTCCTTATTTTAACATTGTCGAATTGTTTTCCATTGTCGCTGATGAGCTAATATGGTACTCCAAATCTACATACAATGTTTTTCCACAGGAAGTTAATCACTTTGTCGGCTGTTATTGTTGCGAGTGGTTATGCTTCTACCCATTTGGTGAAATATTCGACTGCTATGAGAATGA
Organism: Vernicia montana; assembly: GCA_949750685.1. Classification (NCBI taxonomy): domain Eukaryota; kingdom Viridiplantae; phylum Streptophyta; class Magnoliopsida; order Malpighiales; family Euphorbiaceae; genus Vernicia; species Vernicia montana. The sequence continues at coordinate 9,848 of CATKHJ010570762.1, read as the reverse complement.
ATTTTCTTTGTCCCGAGGCTGTTGAGAAAAGTCTCACTATATCTATACCTCATTTTGCAAAAGGCCATGGGGTGGTTATAGGCATCTATTTCGCTGCAGGGATATGTATTCCTCGCTCAAATTTCTAGCAGGAGGGGCATTTTCTGACGAAGGCAATAACTTCTTCCTTCATTCTAGGTCAGAAGTACCCTTTTCGAATTACTTTTGCGGCTAGCATTTTTCCACCGATGTGCATTCCACAGCATCCCTTATGTATTTTTCTCAAAACATATTTTGCCTCACTTGGTTTCAAGCACCTCATCCTTAGGAGATAATATGCTCGTTTGTAGAGTATATCATTGTAAAGAGAGAAGTGAGTACTTCGGTGTTTTACTTTTTTGGCTTATTTAGGGACTTGTGGTAGTTCTTCTTTCTCTAGGTAGGTTTTAATTGGGTCCAATTATGTTGATTCCTCATTCAGCTCCATTACCCCTTCACCTTCTTGAATGCTTTGATGCCCCAAAATCCCTATAAATATATTTTGTGGCAGTTCAATTGGGTGTATTGCTGCAAGTTTAGAGAGGTCATCTGCCCTATTATTCTTATTTCTTGGGATTTTGTAAAACTGCAGCTTGACCCCCATGTCGATCATCTTCTATATTATCTCTCTAGTTTTTTGTAGATATTTGATCATGGTAGGTTCCTTGGCTTCGAACTCCTTCTCTATCTGTCTGATGACGAGCTGAGAATTACTGTGAACTTTGAGTGATGTCAGACGAAGGTAGTCTGCGAACATTAGCCCTTGGATTATTGCCTCATATTCTGCGATATTATTGGTTGCCTCGAATCCAAGTTTCAAAGCATATTCTACTATGAATTCTTGTTCGTTTTGCAGGACTATCCCGATGCCACTTCCTTCTTTACTACTAGCCCCATCAACAAATAGCTCCCAGCTTAGTTCATCTTTACAGTTCTGTTCTTTTGAGTCTGGCTTTTCTGTATATGCCTCCGCTTTGGTTTTTAAGACTTCGGTGTCAAAGGAACATTCAGAAATAAAATATGTAAGTGTTTGTGCTTTAATGACTGATCTTGCTTAGTATTGTAACCCATGTTGACCTAATTCCACTGACCAACACAACATTTACCCTGAAGTCTCTGGCTTATGTAGTGTCTTCTGTAGGGGTTGGTTAGTTACCACTATGTCTTGGTGTGCTTGCAAATAAATTTTAAATTTTCTGGTTGATAACACCAAGACATATGCTATTTTTTCTATGGGCGAGTAGTTTAATTCGGCCCCATGTAAAACTTTACTGAAGTAATATATTGGCCTCTGTATTAATCCCTCTTCTCTGACCAAAATCAAGCTTACAGCTTGCTCTGAGGCGGATAAATAGATAAGTACTTCTTCTCCTGGAAGCGGTCGACTTAGCACTTGTTCTGAGCTGAGAAATATTTTCAGCTGGTGAAAAGCATGTTGGCAGTATTTGATCCGCTCGAAGGTAGCTGTCTTTCGCAATTTCTTAAAGAAGGGAATGTATTTTTCAGCTGACTTAGATAGGAACCGACTTAAAGCAACGATTCTTCTAGTTAACTTCTGTACCTCCTTTATATTGCGAGGTGCTGCCATATCTAATATTGCTTTTACCTTGTCTGGGTTTGGTTCGATTCCCTTTTCACTCACCATATACCCTATAAATTTGCCTCCCTGTATGAAGAAAGCGCATTTCTCTGGATTCAACTTCATGCCATAATCATTCATAACCCCGACTATTTCGTCCAGGTCCTTCAGGTGCTCTTTGACGCTTTTGCTTTTGACTATCATGTCATCTACATATGCCTCTAAGTTTTTTTCCAACCGGTCTTTGAACATTTTATTTACCAGTCTTTGATAAGTTGCTCCCGCATTTTTTAAACCAAAAGGCATAGAAACATAACAATAAGTCCCTTTTTAGTTATAAACGAAGTCTTTTCTTCGTCAACTGGACTTTCTGATTTGATGGTACCCCTGCTTTGCATCTAATGAAGATAGGTATTCATATCCGGCTGTTGAATCCACCAATTTGTCAATCATAGGTAAGGGGTAAGAATCTTTGGCTTTATTCAGATCTGTGAAATCTACACACATTCTATAGGTCCCATTTGACTTTTTTACCAATACCACATTAGCGAGCCAGTCCAGATATTGTATTTCTCTAATGAATCCCGCTTTCATTAATTTGTCAATTTCTTCATCTATCACAGCTTGTCTTTCTAGACCAAAGCATATTTTCTTCTGTTTTATCAGTCTATGTGAGGGATCGACATTGAGATGATGAGTGATGATGCCTGGATCTACCCCTTTTATCTCCTTTGAGGACCATGCAAAGCTGGATAGACGATATGACAAAAATTGGTGAGCTTGATGCTTTTGTTCGCTCTTTAGGGAGGAGTTAATTAATAGGCATTTTTCCGATCTCTCTCATCCAATTGGTATTTTCTCCAACTTTTCTACTGCTTCGGTCCTCTGTTCTAGAATTCTGTATGTTGGTTCGATTAGAGCGACCTCTTTTGACGAATGCGAGGTGGATGCCTTTTTTTGTTTCTTCCTCTCTAGCTCTCCTCGATCTTGTGTCCTATAAACACATATTTCTCCCCCATCTAGTTTGGAGGCGGTCTTTTTGAGTTGTCTGATGTTGGTTGAGGCATCAAAATCATAAAGGACAGGCCTTCCGAACACTATGTTATAACTGAGTGGTAATCTTACCACCACCAATTTTGCCATCACTGTCACACAATCTGGGGTAAAACCTACTGTAACAGGTAACCTTGCGATCCCAACCGATGGTATTTATGTTCCATCAAAAGTGTGAACTGGGTTTCTGATATTTTTTAGATCGCTTTTTTTGAGCCTCATTTTGGCGTATGCCTAAGCTATGAGTAAGTTCACCGAACTGCCATTATCTACCAGCACCCTCTTTACCAAGAAATTGGCTACCACTGTTTGAATGATTAATGGGTTTGAGTGAGGATGTCTTATTTGGCTTTCATCTCCTCTTCAGGTCGGTATTGAACTTCCATTCTAAAAGACAAACTCAAGCTCCTCACTTTTTCTTTGGGAAGCTTTACACTTATTTATGCTTATTGCTACTTCATCTACTCCACCAGTTAAGAAATTAATCACTCCCGCTGACCCGTCATTGGCAATTCGCTTCCCTTTATCATTGTTTACTTCGCCTTGATTTCCACTGCCATTTTTCACAAAATTCTTCAAGTATCACTGATTGATTAATCTCTCGATTTCCTCCAGTAACTGTCTGCAATCGTTGGTATTGCGACCATGAGCATTGTGGAACAAGCAAAATTTATTTCTACTCCGTCTATTTGGTGGAGTAAACATTGGTTGAGAACAAGCCAAGATATCTTGATCCTTAAAAGTTGCAAAAACTTCTGCTGAGCTTGCACTAAATGGAGTCAATTTAGTTAAGTCTAAGATGCGAGGTGGGTTACCTCTCTCACTTCTTCTTCCTCCCTGATTTCCCCTGTTAGACTCTTCTAGTTTTTTGGTTTTGTTCTTCACTTTGGAATCTTCCTTGGCCCTTCTTTTCTTGGGAAATTGGTTGAAGGAATAAGCATCATATTGCCTGATATATTTTTGGGCAATGGCCATGGCTTCCTCCAAAGTGCAAGGTGCATGTCTGTATAGGGCTTTGAAGTAATCAGTATGCAAAGTTCCATTTTGCAGGGCCTCTACTGCCTTAGGCTGATTTAGCTGTGTAACTTTTAGGGCTTCTCTATTGAAACGAGCTACATGGTCCCTCAGGGGCTCTCATTCTTTTTGTGTTATGGCTTCAAGGCGTTGCGTTCGCTTTTCTACTGGTATACTTGCTGCAAATCTTTGCATGAACTGAGTAGCAAGCTGACCAAAATTAGTACTACTTTTTTCTTCTAGGCCATCGAACTATCTAGTGGCTGCTCCTTCTAGAGACCCTCTGAAAGCTCTGCGCAGCACCTCGTCACTTCCAATCTGCAACTCTACCGCATGTTTGTAATCCATAACATGGGCTCTTTGATCAGTTTCACCACCATATTTTTTCAGGTTTGGGGGTTTAAATTTATTGGGCATCCTGTATTCTTGTATGAATCTAGTGAAAGGAGATTTTAGAGCTAATTTTAAATTTTTGTCTATGAATTTTTTATTTTTATCCTTAGCAATCTCTTCTAAAATCTTTTTAAGGGTATCTCTTATCTCCTCATCCCTCTTCTGGCTAGTTGCTTTTTGACTGGAAGACTCATATAGAGATTCTCCATCTTTTCTAGCCATTTTCCTGGATCGTCTCCCTTCTTTGGCTCTATTATTTTGGCTATCTGGATCAGCCCTATTTAAACGCCGATGATGGCCTTCCTTACTTTGGTTTCTGCTGGCTGTCTGATCACTTCGCCTTTGATTGGGATTTTCCCTTTCAGCATTATCCCCAAGTCTGACTATTTCTAATCTTACTCTTTCTCTAATCATTTCAGCTACACGATCTTGATTTCGTGTTTCTGGTGGTATTTCTTCAAAGTCAAGTCTTCGAGTAAGATCTACTCTTGGTACTACTTCGGTATTCGCCTGAGTATTGATTGCTGGAGTAGCTTGCGGAGTTTGCAAAGTGCTAAGCAGCAATTGTAAAGCAGACACAACCTCGAGAGTTAGTAAGATAGACTGGTTTTCGTTTTGGACTGGGACTATGGCTCCCAATTGTTGTAGCGTGGATGCCACATTAGTATTTGAAGTTTGCCCAGGCGGGGTGACATGAGTTTCCGTATGATTTTCCATCCCTGAGTGAACCTGGGAACTTTTAGGATCTCTGGACAAATTCTCCCGATTATTATTATCTTCTGATTGAGCCATATTTTGGATTAAATCCTTTTATGGGTCACAACTTTGAGAATATCTAGGAAATATTTTGATTGATCATTTTCCCACAGACGACGCCAATTTGATAAAGCTAATTCCAACCTAGGTGGAATCCTTCAATCTTGCTTGAGTTTGAATGTGAGTTGGTGCGACCTGTAAGAATAAACAAGAGTCAGGTGAGCTAGGCAAGGTGCCTAGCAAAGCCACTCCGACGGTCAAGTTAGATGATTGACTCAATTTGGAAGACTGATAACAATATATTGTATTGTCTGTGTATAAGTGCATGTACCTGTGAAGGTTGATTTCTTGATATATTTATAGGATACAAGTCCTTACATGAGTTGAGTATGGATTACCTTGACCGGTTTGGATTAAGATGATGCTTTGCATATTATCAGCTTCCTACTTGGAAACGAACTGAATGACTCTTATTTGACTTTCTTTTATTAGTCTTTTGGCTTTTAAGTATATTTAATTGGGTTGGACCTATCTTACTTTATAACCCAATTCGATATATTTTGTCCCTTATCACTGATCGATTTTAAATTATTCACCCCCAAATGCTAAAAAAATAAATTATATTGTAATCCTATTGGACACTGATTTTAACATTTATTGAACGTAATCTAAAAGAAAAAATCAACATGAATTCTCATTATTTTTTTTCACGTCATTATATTTTTATAAGTTCTAATTAAAATTTATACGAATTAATATATTTAATATTATATTTTTATCATTTTTTAGTTAGTCCATATATTTTATTTATATTAATATTTAAAATTATCATAATTTAATATTTAAATTTAACAATAAATAATAATACTTTGAGTATGTTATAATATTTATAAAAAATATAAGGGGATGTTTGATAACCCAACTTATTACTTAATTTAATATTTTCAGCACTTATTAGTTTTAAAATGGTTTGATAACATAAAATGATCACAACTTAAAATTTTTAATTAAGTCAAAAACTACTTAAAATGTTAATTTAAAATATTTAACTTAAAATTTCTACTGAATACGCTAAGTTATTGAATTTTTAAAATTTTTTATTAAAGTAATTTTTATACTCTTATCATATTCTTAAATATTCATTTAAAGTTTAATAATATTTATTTTTTAAAAAACTTATGAGAAATATTATCCTAATATGATTATTGCTTCTAAATTTTTTTATTTATAATTTTATTTTTTTTTATTTCAAAACTGTGTTTAATGGTTAAAACTTAGATATCAATATCACATAGTTAATTATATCCAATAAAGAAGTTTAATAATTTTCAGTAATAATAGTTATCAAATAGAATTATTATATTCAGCACTTAAAATTTTCAGTATTTATTATATTCAGCGCTTAAAATTTAACACTTAATTTTTCAGCGCTTAATTTTCAGTTTTACCAAATACCATCTAAGTTAAATAAAAAATATGTCTAAAATTCGTGAAAAACACGTCCTCAACTAACTAGCATATATATATAATAATAATTTTAGTTATGATATAAATAGTCTTTCTTTACTATATTAAAAAAGTAAATTTAATAAATATTTGAAATTTATCCCACGCAATACAATTTAACATATTATAATTAATTTTTTTTTGCCAAATTATAATTAATTTATTTTAAAGTAGAAAATTTAATACATATGTCTTAATTGGAAAATAAATTTATTTTTATTTTATTAAAATTTAATACATATGTCTTAATTGGAAAATAAATTTATTTTTATTTTATTAATTAAGTTTATTATTAAATTAAAAAAAAATGCACACCAAATTATAATATAATAATAAGTGTATATATAAGATGAACAATAAATTTATATTCGAATTCTAATCCCTAACTCTAAAAAAAAATTAATTATTGAACTCAAATCATAAATAAAAGTTAATGTTGATGTGGTATTAATTATTGCCGCAATTGATATTAAAATTGGGGCGCACACCAATAAATTGAGGGAATTACGCGCAAGGCCGGTGAAAAGCCATAAACAAAAGGCCGCCAAACGCAGCATAGGCCGAAATTGTGTGCAACGTTCACTGTAAGGAGGGCATAGATAAGAAAAAGTATTGCTATAAATAATAAATTACTTGGCATTTAATAATGTAGTAATAATTTAATATTTAAAATTTAAAATTTTTAAGTGATTTATTATATTCATTTATATATAGTTTAAAATATTATAATTAAATTAAAATTCTTTTACAATGACGAGGTAAAATTATAACCATAAAAAATTATCATTAATTTGGTGAAAAATATTAAAAGATAAAGTTATTCCATATGAAATAGTCTATTTCAATTTATTAGACTTTTATTATATGAAATAAAATGATGAGGCAAGATTTAAAATTTATATTTTTTTATCTGAAAAAAATTATATATATATATATATATATATCATTGAGAAATGATAGAAGTTGAGTTTATATCCCAAATTGCGTATGAAATTATCGTCATATTATATTTAGGTGTACTGTGTAGCATATTTAATTATTAGACATTTAAATAATTATAAAATTTTCAATTTTCAATCATCATACTATTTAGTAATTCAAATTTTTAATTTTTAAATTTTCAGCGGACAACTTTAATCCCAATAAATGTACAAACTAATAAAAAAAACTCTAACTAAAACAAATTTTTTTAAAAATAAAACATTACTATTTTTTTTAGTCAATAATTTTAATATTACACATATAATATATTAACAAAAATAACTACACAATTTAATTTACTTTATATTTAATTATGTGAATATATATATATATATATATATATATATATATATATATATATATATATATATATTAATTAAAACATTTTAAAATCGAAATAAAATTATCTATTTTTTTTAGTTAATAGTAAGTATTTTTGTTATTATTTAAAAAAAATTGAATTAAAAAAATATAAATTAGTAAATTACTCCTGCCCATATCCAACCCTACCAAAAATATAATATACTAAAATTAACACAATAAGCCCATTTCCAATTCAAAAACCTAAAATGCTGTAATTTTTACACCAAAATGATGTGACTATAGTAAATTAATCTCCAATCATTAACTCATTTTTTAACACTAAAAAGAATATTTTATTTATATTCCCTTTTATCTCTCATTTTAATTTTTTTTATTACTTCCATATTATTTTGGTAATTTACAAATTATGCCCAAAGTTATTTTTTATTTACATGTTCATCTAATAAAAATATAATTTGTTATTTAATAATATTAAATTAAATAAAAATTTAATTAAATTTTACATATTATAAAAATCGATATACTATTTATATATTAATAAGTAAAACATAAATTTTATTTTAAAAAAAATACACAAAACAAACATTTTATTTTGTATTTGAATTTAATATTGAAATAATATTTAATTATAAGATGAACAAATTATAAATATATGACATAAATGAAATTTTTTTCATATATTTAGTAAATACAATAATTATTAGGTTTTTATAATAATAATAAAAAAAAAATGGCATTGTACAGTGTCATGCCAATTTTAGCGTGGCACTGTACCTTACCTCTTCAATTACGCTACAATTGACGTCCATTGGACCACCAAATTTTATTTCAAAATGCTTCTCCAATCTAAATTTGGTGTGGGTTGGAGACGGCGTAGGCCATAACCAAAGATTATAATTATAAAAGTTATAACAGCCCGTTACACGAGCAAATCGTGTGGCCATCTCAAAGCAACTATTCTTCGGTTATTTTTCGTAACCAGTCAATGCCAATTCCCAAGACAACTTCGCAAAAGAGAGCTAATACGTCCCTGCAAATTGCTTTATTATTTATTTTTATTATCAAATATTAAAAGTTATGAGAAAATGAGTTGATAAAATTCAAAAATAATATAGCAAATGGAACTTAAAAAACTAATTGTCCGATTGAATAACAAGAATTTAGATTTTAGCTTTGAATTTAAGTCAAATTTCTTATTTAGATTATTAATATTGAGGGAATTTAAATTTAATTCAAATACCTAATAAAATCTACTAAATTCAAAAATTTAATATTTCAAATTTTCTTTTCTATCTAGTTATTTCAAATCTATTCTCTCAATATTTAATATAAAATCTCTATTTTTTTTTTCAAATTTAAAATTTAAAATTTCTTACTCTTCAAATAAGAGATTTATAAATTTATATATTTCAAATCATAAATTTGAAATATAATATTTAAAATCTAAATTTTAAATTCAAATTTATACATTTAAACGCAATATAAATGTTTAGCGATATATACATTCAATTTTATTTTTTTTTATTTTTTTTTGCCAAAATCCAAATTTAAATTGTTGACTTACTAACTTTTATATTTATATGTGATGTGCTCAGAAATAACTCCGATCTCTAGCACACGTATAGGCGATCTTCAAATCCTGCAAGACAGCAAGTTAGAAGGTTCATGCGATGTGCCTGGGGGACCACTCCGATGCTTAAGTTAGAAAAGTTGGAGATTATAAGCTTTTTATCACTAAAAAGTGTTTAGAATTGCGTTACCCGTTTAATGGAGAAAAGAATTCTATTTATAGTGGAGTGCCCAAGGTGCCGAATCCTTCTTGGAATTAGATTATTCCTTTTCAGTATTGTATATGGAGATGAATTGTAGTTTTATGATCGGATATGGACTGCTTGGGCGAACCTCTTGTTCGCCTAGGGCGATCAGTTTATATTTAGGATGTATCACATATCCCCCCACCAGTTTTCGAGTTAAAGACTCGGATATGCTCTGTTTTTAAGCAAATTTTATCTTTAGGCGATTCAAGCATTGGCGATCTTCATCCGTGGTTCGGTTTCCTATGTGACATTTATGACGACGTCGCTTCCATCTCTTCATAATAATTTTATTTCTCGAAGAAAGAAATGTACTGACGCTTTTATGCCACGCGTCAACCTGTTATGATTACCTAAACCCTTCGGCTTCTGTACTGAGCCCTTTAAATAGGGTTTTATCTTTTCTTTTG
>CATKHJ010570750.1:0-12595 GCA_949750685.1 Vernicia montana | reverse complement strand
CATACTCATCAATATGATTCTTGATTCATGTATTCATCAATAGTCATATCTTATATCATCTTACATATATCATATCATAAGTCAATGCCTTAGAGGCCAAAAGAATATTCATTCATTACATGTACCATGAAGCATCTAAGAGTTAAGTCATCATCTATACAAAAATAATCAAAAAGAGGAATTGAGCTTTTACATTGATCACTAAAGTTTTCGAGAACCGGAGAAGAAGAATGCCTTGGAAACTTAACTGATAAACTATAGCTCACCTGAAAAAATGGAATCACTAATGAGATAAAGTAGTGAGTAATAATTATACTACCATACTTGTGAGGCTTGGTGTTTTAAGGATAGCTCACAAGAAAGATTCATGGCTCATACAATAACAATAACCAATCGATTAAAGAACATCAAGCGATTGGGTTCATTAACAATAAATAACATGTTCAATATCAATAGATCATGGTTTCATTCATCATGTACATATCATGTTTAGCAGAAATAATAATAACTTGAATAGAGGTTCATAAGTCTTAACGTTCCCCATGATAAATGGCATACTGCTCAAAGGCATTACCGAGAACTAAGACATAGAACATATTCAATCATGAACATGAGAGGTAGAGGCTCTTCTTAACGGAGCATATCCTCAATCTCTGCGCAAGATTGATCAGATCTCACAGCTAGGACACCATAGCCCTTCCTAGCCAAAGCATGGATACTTTACTCTATCCATTGAAGTACATTGTGCATAATGCCTGATGTCTTGCCCCACATCAGAGTTGGGGTTTTCTGCTTGGGTTCATGGTCATGGGTATCATACAATAAAATATCTTGGATCATAGGTCATAATCATGCATGGATTCTTGAAAGGTTCATATCATAGTCATACAATAATCATGGTCTTGATTCAATCATGGTTTATGAATACAATGAAGTTAATATCACAAAAAGGATATTTACACATAATCAATAAACATTTGGTAGTTCATGAAGGAATTAGACAATTATGCCTCTTGGTTCAAAACACAATCATAATAGTATAAGTATCACTCACCTTAATTCCTTAGCTCCAAAATAATCTTGAAATCAACTCCTAGAGCAAACAAATGTGATGATCACAATCTTCATCATCAACTCTTCTTGAATCTCTATAAGAATCTATAGAAAATCCAAATAGAAATATCAACAATTCAATTCTTTCCAATCATAACTCATCTAGGTCTTATACATCTATCAATCTAGCATACTAATCATAGAATTAGGAGTGTGCGGAAAATGTTTCACCCATAAAGGGTACGCCCAGAGGTACGGGCGTACCCTTGGGTGTACCTTAAGGCTGCCATACAAAAACAATGGTATGCCCAAGGGTACGAGTGTACCCTTGGGCGTACCTTAAGGCTGTCTTATAGAATGAAGGGTACGCCGAGCAATACGGGCATACCCTTGCCTGTATCACGCCTTGGGTTGGATTTTCTGTGAAATCATCAAAGGATTGGGGGAAAGAAGACCCATATCATCACACCCAAGACTAAATCCATAAAATCAACTCCCAAATCGTGTAATAGACTTATAGTTTAACTCCTTTCATCAATCAAAACATAGAATCAACAAATGATTTTATAAACCTATTAAATCAAACCCATCATCATCAAAAATAGGAAAGTTTTGAAATCCTTTCTTGAAATTCATTTCCATGAACTCAATACCCATAAATCATACTTATAAATCATGTTTATAACTCATAATTTAAAAGTATTTCTTAATCAATTCCTCTTTTATAGATACCCATGTGGGCAAACCCAAAAGAAAGAGAAGAAAAAGAAGAAACATCTCAATCCATAACATATAACATAAGATCTAAGTGAAGAAAATAGTTTAGATGTACTAATACTCAATCATGCTACACATAATATACATGTAATCAATTAAAAGCTTATACATGAATAATTGGGATATTACAGCTCCACACTTGGATTGCTAGTAAATCTACTCAATTTACTAACTAAAAATGTTATATCAGGTCTTGTGTACTGTGTTGCATACATAAGACTTCCTATAGCACTTGAATACTCTAATTGAGCCAATGTTCTTCTAACATTCTTGATTAATTTGATACTTGGGTCAAATAGGGTATTTGCTTCTTTGATTTTTAAGTGATTGAATTTCGTCAGTACTTTCTCTATGTAATAAGATTGACTCAAAACATATCCTCCACTATTTCTTTTTACCTTGATACCTAGTATGATATCAACTTGCCTAAGATCTTTCATCTTAAATGTTGAAGATAGAAACCTCTTTGTTTCTACAACACCTTTCATGTCGTTGCTTATTATTAGCAAATCATCGACATAAAGGCAAACTATCACCATATAGTTATCACAAGTTTTGAGATAAACACATTTATCAGCAACATTGCGAACAAATCCATTAGAAAGAATTGTTGCCTCAAAATTCTCATGCCACTATTTTGGAGCCTACTTTAAACCATACAATGATTTAACTAGCTTACACACTTTATATTCATTTCCTGGTAGAACAAACCCTTTGAGTTGTTCCATATACACCTCCTCATCGAGGTATGGAGTTTTGACATCCATTTGATGAACATAAAGATCAAAAATTGATGCTAAAGCAAAAATAATTCTAATGGATGTAATCCTAGCCACATGAGCATATGTATCAAAATAGTTTATTCCTTCATTTTGTCAAAATCCTTTAGCCATTAACCTTGCTTTAAATGTTTGGAGAGTACCATCTGTATGATACTTCCTATAAAATACCCATTTACAGCCAATAGGTTTAGAGGCAAGACGTAAATTGAAAAGTTCCCAAGTATAGTTTGACATAATAGAATCCATCTCATCTTTAATAGCTTCTTTTCAGAAAGCAGCATCACGAGAGGCCATAGCTTCTTTAAACGTTTTAGGATCATCTTCTACTTGTAAAACAAGAGGAATAGTTCTTAAAACTCTCTTAGTAGTTCCTTCTACAAGGTAAAAATAAATACTTTGAGAATCAATCTCATTTGGTCCTAATGTTTTTGCTTTTCGTACACGAGTGCTTCTCCTTAATTCACGAGATTGCTTACCAATCTCTTGTGAACTTGATTGCTCTCCAATCAAAGGAATATCAGGTTTCTCACCAACCTTTTGAGATGTCTCCACTGGTGACTCTTCACTAGTTGGAGAATGAACATTATCACTTGAAGTCAATATATAAGTGTTCAAAGAACTCTACATCTTGAGATTCTATTATGACATTTGACTCTAAATTAAGAAGTCTACAAGCTTTGCTATTTTAAGCATAGCCTACAAATGCACACTTGATTCCTTTAGGTCTCAACTTTGTTCTTTGAGAATCATTATTCTTGCAATATGCAAAACACCCTCACACTTTAAAATAACCAATGTTAGGTTGTCTTCCTTTCCATAACTCATATAGAGAGATCTTACTCTTTTTAGAAGAAATTCTATTTGATATATGACATGCAACCAATAAAGCTTCTCTCCACAAATTATAAGGAAATTTAGCATGCAACAACATAGCATTTATCATCTCTAGATAAGTTCTATTTTTTCTTTCTACGAATCCATTTTGTTTAGGTGTTCTAGGTGCTGAACATTCATGAATTATGCCATATTATTCACAAAACAAGTTAAATTCATTAGGAAAGTATTCTCCTCCTCTATCATTTCTTAAAATTTTAATTTTCTTTTTTAATTGATTTTCAACTTTTGCTTTATATGCCTTAAAAGCATTAAAAGCATCATTTTTATGTTTCAACAAATAAACATATATGAACCTAGTCAAATCATCTATAAAAGTGATGAAATATCTATTGTCTCCTCTTGTTAACATGCCATTTAATTCACATATATCAAAATGTATTAAATCTAACAAACTAGTATGCCTTTCAACACTTTTGATGGGTTTCTTAATCATCTTTGATTTAACACATATTTCACATTTATTAAGATCATCAAAATGACAATTTATTAAGCCACTTAACCATTCTTATAATGGTGCTAGTTCCAATATGTGCTAATCTATATTACCATAATGAATAAGAGTCAACAACATAAACTGAAGCAACATCTTTATTAATTTCAGAATCATTGTCAACAATAGATAATTTGACCATTCCTTCAGCGGAATAGCCTTTTCCAACAAAAGTTCCATTATGGGATTATAGGATACCATTAACTTCCCGGATTCAAATATAGATTTAATTACAGGTTTGCCAAAGAGATTCCCACTTACTAAATTTCTACTCATATCTGGACTATAAGGAACATTCGTAAGAGTGACTTTCTTTCCCGAAGTGAAAGTGAGTTCTACATTTCACTTACCAAGCACCTTAGAACGAACTTTATTTCCCATTTGAATCTCTTGCCCATTCGTGACTTCTTTGTAAGTCTTGAAGAGTGTGTTATCATAGCAAACATGGACAATAGGACAAGTATCGTACCACCAACCATAAACTTTGCCAAATATGGCATTCACTTCGCTCACCATAGTGACTATATTATCATCTCCCTCAACAGAGTTGGCTTCCGGTTTGTAGCCTTTCTTAAATTTGCAATCCCTAGCAAAATGACCAGGTTTTCCACAAACAAAATAACCTCCACTCTTTGGCTTCTTAAATTTTCCTTGATCCCTTTTGGGGCCAAGATGATTCTTCTTATTTTGCTTGCCTTTATTGGAATTTTTAGGTTGATTCACGACATTTGCTTTTGTATTGCCAAAAGAGTTCTCACTCTTGTCTCTCATCCTCGATTCCTCCTCAATTCGAATATGTTTTTGAATTTGCTCCAAAGTGATATCCTTGGAGTCATGCAAAATCTTCTTCCTATACCCTTTCCAAGATGAAGGCAACTTGGCTATTATAACCCCTACTTGAAAAAGTTCAGGAAGTTCAATTTTCTTAGCCCGCAATTAATTAACAATGACCTGTAACTCATGTACTTGTGCCAAGATTGGCTTTTCATCCATAAAATTGTAATCGAAATATTTAGAAATTAAAAATTTCTTTGTACCTTACTCTTCGGCTTGATACTTGAATTCTAGAGCATTCTAAATTGCTTTTGCAGACGATTTCACAGTATAGAGATCATAAAGACGGTCCAAAAGAGCATTGAGAATGTATCCTCTACACATGACTTCATCTTCATTTCTCTTCTTTCATTCAGCCTTGACTTCATTGGTGTCATTGTCGGTTGGATCAAGAATTGGTGGAAGATTTGAATCAAGCACATAGAAAATCTTCAAAGCAGTCAACATGAACTTCATCTTATCTTGACAACGAGTGAAATTCACTCCATCAAAATGATCCAAACGAACAAAATATTGATTCAACAACTTGATGATATTTTTTAGCTTCCATGGTGAATTTGTATAAACTCACAAATATCGTTTTTAGATTGTTAGAAAATATAACAATGAAGAGGATGAACAACACTATGAAAACCAATTGTTAATAACAAACACAAGATAAAAAATACTATAGGAAATGTGTTTAAGCTTGAAACGTGTATAAACACTTTCCGAAAAATGATATTTGCACCCTGTTCTCAACAAAATTACTATGGGTTTAATGCAAATAGTTTTAGTAGATATGACAACCCTTTAGAAATTTTGCACTAAGCAAATAGTGAAAAACTTCAAATTAGGAATATGAGAAATATAGAATTTGATCTTTTGAATTAACAAAGAGAAAAGAAGATTGTATCAACAAAAAAGTCTTAAAAACATATATTTGTAATAGAAATCTCAAAAGACATAACCTTAGCAATAGACACAATTTTTGGTAAATAACTACCAAAAAAACTATAAAAAACTACCTTGTCTAATAACTACTCTTTAATAAAATGTTTCTTTTTCTCTTTCTTTTTATTTGAACAAATTATAACATAAACTTTCCTTTTATATATATATACACAAGGAGAAACTACTTCAACATTCAACATTGTGGTTAGACTCTCAATTTTGTTGTTTATTTAAGGCGAATACATATTTTACCCCTTCAATTTAGTTTAATAATACACAAGCTCAGTCTTGATTAATAGGATAACTCAATTTGGTTCGAACAAAATTGAGTAATCAACATTTAGTAATAGGATGTTTGTTTCATAATATAAAAAATTAGTAGGTCAGGCGTAGAATGTGTGTACTTCAACTCTTCCAAATTAATCTTGATTAACACATAAATTAATTCGAAAATACCTCTAACCTATCATAATCCAAACCCGTAAATTGATTCAAAAATACCTCATAATCATGACCCGTGTGGACTCCTCGCCTAACAATTGGGGTGGGCTTGAGCCTTACCACATAACCCCAAAAATAAATTCCAAGGTATTAATAGTAGTTCACTAAAACCCTTATATACAATTCAAATAAAAAATCTCTTTCAAATATGGGGAAGGGATATCACATTCTCCATCGCTTATATCCCTGATGTCCTCGTCAGACCTATCCTTATAACTCTTCCATATTTGAGATCAGACTCCGATACCATCTCTCACAACTAAAGCACGTGTATACTTTTGACCTAACAATTAAGGTGGGGTTGAGTCTAATCTTATGAATCAAAAGTAAACCCCAAAGTGTTAGTAGTAGTTCACTAAGTCTCTTATATACAATTCAAATAAGAAATCCCTTTCCCACACATTTTGCACAACCCAAACCCATGTAGACTACTAGCCTAACAATTGGAGTGAGGCTCAACCTAACCACATGACCCAAAACTAGTAAACTCCAAGGTGTTAGTAGTAGTTCACTAAACTCTTATATACAATTCAAATAAGAAGTATCTTTCCAATGTGCGGAAAAGGTAT
Organism: Vernicia montana; assembly: GCA_949750685.1. NCBI lineage: Eukaryota > Viridiplantae > Streptophyta > Magnoliopsida > Malpighiales > Euphorbiaceae > Vernicia > Vernicia montana. The sequence goes on along the minus strand of CATKHJ010570750.1, from coordinate 5,759 downwards.
CACATTCTCCTCCACTTATATCCCTGACATTCTCAACAAGCCTACACTTATAACCCAAATCTTGTTCACAGGCGATACTTTCGCATTTTCGGCTAGTGATCAGGCTCTGATATCACCTTTATCATGACTCAAACCTAGGCCGTGATCGACGTACAATTAGACTTAATCCAACCACACAAGTCTAACAACTATCTCTACAATTGTAAAGTATAATCCTTTAAGATAACAACATGAGAAATGTAATCTTAAATTTTTTATTTAACTTCCAATATCAATAATTAAGTAAAGAAAAAAGATTCAAACTATGAATAGAAACAATTAAACATTTAATTTATTAGATTTCACAAACTAAATAAAAACTTCTTAAGTAAATCAATTTATCTAGCTAAACTTAACTCCCAATATACTAAGCGATCCAGCATAAAATTAGTTAAGTCTTAATTGGGCTCAATAAGGATAAAGTTCATCTAGGAGATTACCATTTAAGGGCTTGTGATATGACCCCAGTTGGTGAAACAATCAACTCAAAGTTTGGAACTCGTCTAAGAAGCTTACAAGGCAACAGTCCACCCTCGTCCTCGTCCTCATCATAGAAGCTCAATACTCATTTGACGAGGCATTGGCTCATCCTCATGACTCGTCATCGTCCTTGAAGGACATCCTCGTAAAGCTTGAGTAGCAACTAGCTCGCCTACTTTTGTATCATATTAAAGTCCTACCTTCCTTCTAAGCTCATCGACTCGACTCATCCAAGGGTCACTGAGTAGGGTATTGTAGCAGTTGTAACTTATCGAACCCATAAGGTGAGGCATTTCAGGATAAAATATACCTGGTGCAGTGCTCCTTACCCTATAACAAGCAATGTCGCTACTTTGACAGTGGCCAAATACATGCATGATGTCAGAAATGTTGAAATTAGGATGAGCATCTGTACCATCAAGTCAAATTACTTCACCATTGCCCTTAGGATGCTTCTGCACGCAAACTTGCCCTCACTCAATAGTGAACTCAAGCGAGTATAAAAGAGAAGCATACCACTATTTTCAAGTATCTGATCTTGGGTCCTCTCATCTCTTTTCTATCACTAAAAAGACCCTCTAAGAGTAGAGAAGAAACTCTATCTTTTTCAAAGATTCCTAACTCTGCAACTTTTAACTTAAGTATTGGAGGGTCATTGTCAAGCTAAGGCTTAGCCCCTTTAATGCCGTTTATTTATCTTGCCAGCCCAAATCCAATCGGAGAAAGAGTTTGATCCATCACATTGATCATATACTGATAACTAGGTGCACGAAAATCATCTAGAATATTAAAGAACAGAAACATCTTCTAAATCTGCCTCGACTTCACAAATGAAGAAAAGAAATAGTTTTGTGAGTTGTTAATGATCTGCAAAACAAAATCTGTAAATGAATGAGCATACATCACAATGCTTAGTAAAAAATACATGTGGCAGAGAACTTTTAACCAACTTACTTACATCAAATTAATTCACATCATCAAAGGTGATCCCCAACATACCATACAAAGTCAAAATCAAAGTGAAGTACATCAATTTACATTTAATTTTTCAAATAGCACTTATATACATAGCATTCAAGTGTTAACATTAGTATATTTAAATAAGACTTTTAGTTGTGCTAGAAATAACGTACATTTAAATACAGATAACTAGTGTTCAAGTAATTGCATAACAACAAACATAATGAAAAATATCTTGTCAAACTTATTAAATAACATATAAGGTCTTGGACTCAAGTAACATTAAACAAATAAATCACTACACATATAATATAATATATAAGGTATTTGTGCTCAAATTCATATAATAACTCATATAACTCTGATGCACTATAGATAATTCAAGTCATAATTTTATCTTAACATAATACAGATATTGCAAGTTTGCAACACAAGAACAACCTAAGAAATAAACTTGTGGTAAATAGATTGCAACGGAAACCTACTCACACAATTAGCTCTAACACTAATAAGTATTTTTTGATATTAGAGAGACTCAATGAACTGAAATAATATTGTAGACTACACAACAAGGGTAATCCTCCCCTTTAACATTTCTCACCAAATTGATAATAATTTTTTATAGTTTGGAAGATTCGAACATGATACCTTTAACTTTCCACACCTTTAAAGGAATGAAAAGATCAATCAGATCACACCTGATTGTCACACTAATAATTATTTATTATATTTTAAATCAGCCATTAAATGTAATACAAGAAAAAGTGCAAAAATTATTAATTTTATAGGTGCATATGTTTTAAAAAAAAAAATACTCCACTAATAATAGGCTCACTTTACCAATTACGTGTGATCTAATTGGTCTTCTTATCTCATTTAAGAGTGTGGGAAGTAAGAGATCTTATATTCGACTCTTTCAAATCATAAAAAGTTATCACCAATTTAGTGAGAAATGTTAAAGTTTTAAAGGGGAGGGTTACCCTATTGTATAACTTATAATGTTATTTCGGCTCACTGAGCCTTTCAGTATAAAAAAAAAAAAAAAGACACTTTTCTTTTTCACTTGTCCCACGTTATAGTCCACTCTTCTTTTCAATAGAGAAATTAATTTATTAGTTTCCTAATATACCCCTATTTTATGTGCATCTTTATTAACATGAGTTATTTAGTTTTAATAAAATAATATGAGTTATTTAATATTAGTGTAGGGGCATATTAAGAAAATACTAGTAAAATTTATTGATTTAATTATATTAACTATATTTTTTTTAATATGTGTTAAAATCAAAATAGACTTATTTTATAGGAAGGAGAAAGTAATAGTTTTATAGGTGTGCAAGTAATCCCTCCCATATTAATTTATTTAATCTGTCCTTTTCAGGACGCAAATTTTATTCTGCCTATTTTATGGTAATTGAAAAATACAAGATCAAGTCAATTGAATGCATGCCAAGAAAATGGTAATTAATAAATAATAAGTTAGGTAGAGTCTCGAATTTATTGATTAAGTTAGTTTCAATGGAGGTGATATTGATTTTTTTTAAAAAGATATTGATTTTTTTTTAAAAAAAATTAAAAAGAAAATAAATAAATAAACAATGTGTAAAATAATAAAGAATTTTATTAACTAGTATTTTTAGGATTAGTTAAGGAGTAATTAATATAAACAAAATTATCTAAAACTAAATTAAATAAGATAAAATATGAATTTTATCTTATTATTTTAAATGATAATATTGTAATTAAATATTAATATAAATTTATTTAATATTATTGGCCTTAATTGCTTTCTAGTATACTTAGGAAATTCAAATTAAAAAAAAAAAAATCACTGCCACCGAATTTTATTTTTAGCATTAATTTTATCGATGAGATTCAAACTATGCGCTACCATCCAAACTAATAATTAATATTGTTATCTTTTTTTCACTCTTGTATTTGATATTTAAATATTTAATTGTATATGGTATCTAGGTTGGACTTTAATATATATTTCCTTTTCATACAAATTATGAAAATTACTATTCACCCCGTGACTACTGACTACCAAACTATATACACCACATTACATAATCTTTTCCTTCATCATTGACCATGATTATGTTTAGGACTGAGTACGATATTTGAAAATATCATATTGAATCAAAATACCAAATTATTTTAATACTGTACTACAAAAAATTTAAAATTTAGGACGAAAATCGTATTGAATTGTACCGAAAATTTGGCTCTTAACTTATATCCGAATCGAGAATTGTATCGAATCGATTCGTGTTAAATCGACTTGAAAGTACCAATACCGAACCGAATTTTAATATATATATATATATATATATATATATAATAAAATCCATTAAAATCCAAACCTTAGACATAGGGCTGAACAGGGAATACTGGACTGAAATACCAAACTGTTTTAGTATTATATTGTAAGAAATTTGAGACTTAAGATGAGAATCGTATCGAAAATTTTAATTTGATATAATACTAATTTTTAAACCAGTATCGATTTGAACCGAACTGTACTCAATCGTTTATTTCTTTGCATTGATAATGCAAATAGTCAAGTGTATTTATATCATAAATGCATAATATAAGAGGATAAATTTAAAATTATATCAATTTCTTTTTTAAATAATTTTCAAGAAAAAAGAAATATATGGTTATAAGTATAATAAATAATTTATTGCAGGTTAAGTTACAATTTTTCAGTACTAATATAAAAAAGGTCAAAATTTTAAATACAATGATATTTGTGTGTTTAGCTTTTCAATGTATATATAGAATGGTATGGTACTGTGGCCTCTCTTTCAATGTATATATAGAATGGTATGGTACTGTGGCCTCTCTCTCTCTCTCTCTCTCTCTCTCTCTCTCTCTCTCTCTATATATATATATATATATAGTCTCATATGTTAGTAAAATATTTTTTTTTCTGGAATGAGTAAAATATGAATTTTTTATTATGTTTATAAAATATAATTTTAACAAAGTAATTAATTATCATATTAAAGTAATTTTTTAATAAAATGCAAAGCAACCTCTTATTTTCTAAACATATATAAATTAATTTCAAAACAATAAACTGTAATGCATGATGGGCGGGAATTAGGTCCTATTGTTCCTACTCGGGGCCTTCATCAAGGTGACCTCCTTTCTCTGTATTTATTTATTATATGTGCTGAGGTTCTTTTTGCATTAATTCGTGAAAGAGATGATCAAGGTCTTCTTCATGGTTGTCGTGTTGTGAGAGGTGCCCCCTGTCATCCCTCACCACTTTTTTGCGGATGATAATTATATTTTTTCAAAGCTAATTTGCAAGAGAGACAATGTGTCAAACAGTGCCTATATGATTATAAGCATGCTTTTGGTAAGAAGATAAATTTCCAAAAATCTTCGATTCAGTTTAGTAGTAATACGACTTCAAATGTGCGAGATAGCATATTTGTTCTTTTTTACAAGTCGATATGGTTGATGGGTTGGGTACATATTGTTGTGATGGTATCCTCCTCACATGGAGAGATCCACACACTATTTAATTTAAAAAAAAAAAAACACAAAACAACAAGCACCGAATTCGGTGCTTCTTGTTTTAAATGAATTTGCTGCAAGCTGTCCAACTTTAGATAGCTTGCATGCATGTTTTGGAGGCCTATAAATAGGCCTCCACCCTTCATTTGTAAATACAAGCCAAAAAATTATTTCTCTGAAGAGTGAAGAAAAAATTGAATAGAGTTTTTTTATTTGTTTTAGGAAATAATTCCTAAAATGGAGAATGACAAAATAATAAGAAAAATACGGGTATTTTTTGAAAACACTGTGAGTGTTACTATTTTGAGTTCATCTCAAATTGTTGTATTGCCTCTCTCTTGTACCCATTAATTTTATTAGTGGAAGAAATATATTTCGGAGTTTGTCTCGTAGACGTAGCCCAAAATCAGAAGGTGAATCACGTTAAATTGTCTGTGTTATTATTTAAATCTACTAATTTATTTATCTATTGTACCCAACAAGTGGTATCAGAGTTATTGGTTTTAATTTTCTTTGAAAATTAAGAGTATGCTCTGTGGTTACAGTTTTGACTGATCTTCCACATCAGAAAAAATTTTCTCGGAAAATTATTATTGTGAATAGTACTTTGAGGTACTGTACAATTTGGCACTATTTACGGATACGTGTACTGTTCATACATATTAAAGCCAAGCTGGAAATTAGTATGGTAATGTGAAAATGCATGTCTAGGAAAAGTTCTGATTAAAGAAAAACTTGATAATTAAGTG
>CATKHJ010570638.1:0-15670 GCA_949750685.1 Vernicia montana | reverse complement strand
AGTGACCGACTTTTGGTTCTCGACGTCTGTGTTGTGAGTGATTCTAATATACTTTCCTGCCTACCATGCATCTACATTTGTTGAATGAATATATGTTATATAATTATGCATTACAAGATATTATTGAACATCCTGGTGCATGAATGTGATTGAATTACCTATTATGTGCTGCATAATTGTTGTGGATGCTGGACGGTATTGGGATGACACAGGAATTACTAGGAAATGAGATTATGAGATCAGGATGAGCATTGACTGGTGTATGACAGCTTAGGAGCTTGCTCATCGCTCGCTGCTGCCAGTCGGGTTGCTGCATGGCCAAGGCCAGGGACAGCTAGTACCCCAGAGATTGGATATTATAAGCATTTTTCAGTAGGTCACAAAGAGCCAAGGTGGGGGTCGGCTCCCCGTATTTGATGATAGTGTGATCCTGTGGACTGATTCCCATCCTTTGTATGAGATTATATGATTATCTGTTTATATGACACGTGCATGAGCATTATTGATAGAATGGCATTAGGACACCAGGTTGGTATATTGGTTGGTATCACTCACTGAGCTGAGGCGCTCATTCCTGTCTCACTACTTTTTTTTTCAGGTTGCAGGATGAGCTGTTGTTGTTGAGTTTCCCTGCCTTCTCCTCCGGCAGTGGATTATGTACATTTATGATGTGTGTAATAATTCTAGAATATTCGCAATTACAGTAGATTTTGTTTGTATTTAAATTATTGTATAATTATGTGTGATGTCAGCATTATGAGATAAGCTGATTTGCTGACTCATGAGAGAATTTGCTGAACAGGAACCTGAAGAGTTATAATGATTGTTATATTATATATTGCCACAGGTTCTGTTAGCAGATGGGCCCATAGTCCAGAGATATGAATATATGAAATAATATTTGATAATATGATACATTCCTTCCTAGTGAAATACGTCAGGCTGACTACGGGTTCTGGAAGCCTTAAGCTTACCCGTTCCCTAGTGCCGGTCACGTGCCTATGAGTCGGGTCGTGACAAATACAATGTTTGGTTTGAAACAAATTAAACAAAATAAAACATAAAAGTAAAATATTAATATATATTTTAATATTTTAATATAAATAAGACTACATTAAATTGGATTAGGCAGCATTATATAAATCTACAAGTTGCTCAATTCCATTAGACACAACCCAATTAGAACAAATTTCAAATTCAAAAACTTAAAATATTTATATATTGATCAAAAACAAAATTCATCTTAATTTTTATTTAAGAATTGTTATTAAAAATAATAATGTCATTAATTTGGTTGTACTTGCTGAGATGATGAAATTAGATTAAAAATGAAAGATTTTTTCCTTGTTTCTGAAAAAATGGTCCATAACCATTATTCAGCTTTACTATCCATTTTTCTCCAATTATTCATTAATATTATATTATATTATCATGACAAAGACCAATATATGGCTCTTGTAATCAAAATAATTTAGAATATAATTTTTATTTATTTAATTTAAAATTTTTCATTCAACAACTACCTTAAATTACCTTTAATCTTCAAAAAATAATAATAATAATTAATAGCTAATACACACAGCCGGTTGAAAGCTTTGAAAATATGAAATGATTTGCTTTGGAAATTATGAAGTATTTATGAATTTGTATAATGATTTTAGGGGAAAATAATAAGGAATAAGAGAGGAAATTTTTTTAGCAGCTATGAGCCATAAGTCTTAAAAATGGATTTTTTTTTTTTTTGGCCCAATGTCTTAAAAATGCTTGTTTATAAAATTCTTCAACCTAGTTTGATTCATAATTTAGTTGTTAGTTCTCTAATAATTTGCTTTCCCAACAAAATCAAACAAAATCTAACTTATGTCCCATAATTGCCTACAAAATCTTTCTCATATTCATATTTTAATTCCCAAGTTTGTTGTAAGAGAAAAATCAATTATTTTCTTCTTAATTGCAGATATTCTTACTGTAATAACATTGAGATTTAAATTTAAAAAATAATTATATGTCAAGATTACTAGTGCCTTCAAGCCACTTGCCCCATAAAAGGGCCTATTGATTCACCATCTGTCGTTGGTGTTTGCCAGTTTGGCAGCTAACGGTTAGCCAAGGGCCTATTTGGTAATCATATTCACATTCATTTCTATATCAGTCGGCATATAAAATAAATAAAATTCAAACTTATTTTTCAATAGAAAACGACATGCACCAAATCCCAGCAAATAAAAAAATTTAAAATTTGACTTAATTAATTAATTCGTCTCAATTTTTATAGAAATTAACTAATTAATCCATCAATTTTGATTTTTATTAAATTTATAAAAAATAACTAAAATATGATTGTATATATAATAAATATAATTTTTACTTTTATTTTTAAAAATAAAAAAAAATTCAAATTAATAAAATTAAATAATAATTATATAATTATATAATAATCATTTAATTATATAATAATTTTTTAATTTTATTAATATAAATATTTTTTTAATTTTTTATTATATATAATAATAAATAATTTTATAATTTGATGATATTAAATATAATTATTATATAATTATATAAATATTATTTACTTTTATTAACTTGAATTTTTTTTAAATAATAAAATTAAAATTATATTTATTATATATACAAATATATTTTAGTGTTATAAATAATTATTATATGTGGATATTACTTTAATATCCTTGAGTATATATTTTAGAGAGATTATAATACAGGGTTATTTCAGTAATGTTGTATACACTAAACCCTAACTATTCCTCTATATAAGGGAAGCTAGAGTTAATCTAATAATAAGAGTTTGGAGCCCTTTTACTCTCTACATATTTTCTCTCTCTCTCTTTACTTTATTGCTTTATATCTCTTCTTATTGTCTTTGATATACTGAGCTAATAAGCCGATTTACAACATTTAGTTATTTTTCATAAATTTAATAGAAAAATTACAAAAACAAAACAGAAAGATTACATAGTAAAATAAAAATTAAGGAAATTAATTAATTTATCAAAAAATAAAGATGAATTAATTAATTAAATTAAAAATCAAAAATAATAATTTATCCAATAAAAAATATATATATTTTCTTTTGTCTGTATACACAAAAGCAACTTCTACGGTCATATTTTATTTACAACAAAATCAGGTAATGAAAAAGACAAAAAAAACCCTCACCAGCTATGCCACTTATTCCCAATACAAAACCACAAAAATACATACACAATAATAATAATAATAATAATAATAATAATACATACGAGAAATATTTAATTAATTTCCTTTTTTTAATAAAATGGTTTACAAACAACAACTGCCGGAGCTAATTCTTTTCCGGCTAATATAGCTATACATACAAAATCAGACGCGTCACTGATGTTCAGTTAGCGGCGGCGACCTGATTTTCCGGTTGACTAACACCTAAGCCACTAAGTTCAACCTTAAGCTTATTTTTCCACAACTGTTTAAAGCATCCAGCATCACCACCTTTTCTTTTGGCCTCAACAACAACCAGACCGTCCGTTAACCGGTAAACTTCAACCTCTACAACGAAATTACCGTTTTGCCCTTCCAGCTCAAAAGCCCACTCTTTCTTTCTCTTTGCTCTCAACTTTTCTGCCTTGACAAACTCTTCGACTTTCTGGACCAATTTTTCCGGTGACTCGTACGATACGAATCGTTCACCGTCCTCCACCGCGTTGTACGAGTCATCGAATAAACCGGTCAAATCTAAACCGGACGAGAACGAAATGATATCGAAAGCGTTCAAATTGGTCACATCCGGTTCATCTTTATCGAGCTTAGCGCTATTGTCGACTCCACAATAATCTTCATCGTAGAAGTTGATATGCTTGAATCCGCCTCTCTTAAACCATGGATCTTTCAAGATCTGATCGATGGTTATTCTCGTCTGGGGATTCGTATCCAGCAGCCGAGACAAGAACCGTTTCAGATCCGGAGACATCCATTTCGGGCACCGAAATTCGCCTTTGTAAATTTTCTTATACATAGCCATAAGATTTGGATCGTTAAATGGCAAATAACCTGCCGTTAACACAAATAAAATAACACCGCAAGACCAAACATCCACCTTAGCACCATCATAACCTTTCTTCGTTAAAATCTCCGGCGCCACATAAGCCGGAGTTCCACATAAAGTATGCAAGAGTCCATCGGGTCGGATCTGATCCGTTACAGCACTAAGTCCGAAATCTGAAACTTTCAAATTCCCATTCTCATCGAGGAGGAGATTTTCAGGCTTCAAATCACGGTGAAAAAAACCGCGAGAATGGCAATAACCGACGGCGGAAATCAATTGCTGGAAATATTTACGGCTGAGATCTTCACTGAAACGTCCTTTAGCGACTCTGGCAAATAACTCTCCACCTTTAACAAACTCCAGAACAAAATAAATCTTAGTTTTGGTAGCTAAAACCTCATAGAGCTTGACAATATTTGGATGATTAAGCCTACGCATAATAGAGATCTCGCGTTTGATATTGGACATTAATATAGAATTAGCAATCTTCTTCTTGTTGATGACCTTGACAGCAACACTCTGCCCAGTACGGACATTACGGGCATGGTAAACCTTGGCGAAGGCTCCACAACCGAGGAGTTTCCCAAGTTCATATTTGCCAAACAAGGCATTATCCGATATCTGTTCGATCTCCGGCATGGTTAATTGTGGCCAGAGATCGAACGGCAGGTGAATTCGATCAGAACAAGAAGAGCCAAAAAAGCAATGAAAATTTTGATTGAAAAAGCTAAAAGAAGAAAAATTTGAAAGCGAATTTAGCGGTGGAGTTATCGTAAGGTTAGTATTTAATGGAGAATACTTATTTGCGTTTTTTCGCGACAATAGAGTCGTGAAGGGGGTGAGAGAGTATATATCTTTCGTTTTGTTACGCGTTACCAAATTAACCTACCTGTTTTTTATATTAAACAAGAACAAAAGAAAAGGATGGTCGTACACGTGCTGGCTTTTAATTGGATTATAAGTTAGTAGAGTTTTTGTTTTTTCATCCGTGCCGTCCTGATTAGGTTTTTGCTTAAGGAGGAGAAAATCTGAAAATGTGTTTTTTTTTTTTGGCTTAAATAATATTATGAATAATTTTAACGGCACTTGTTAGAAAAATTATAATTATAATTATCATATAATTACACATACTAGAAAAATATATATATATATTATTTGGGCCGATGAATAATTTTTTTATCAAGAAATATTTGAATTTTATTTTATTTTGTAGAAATTTTAAATTTTTACTGTTAGATTTTTTTTATCAAGAAATATTATGTACAAACAATATTAACATAAATTTTAATTAAATATTACAATCTGATCTCAACAGAAAATAAATTTTAAATAAATTCAATCAGAGAAAAAAATAAACTCCAACCACGTTCAAACTACCCCAATCAGGACAAGCAAACGTGGTCGATGACCACATTGGATATTCTCTTAAAATATGCCGTTAAAGTCTTGTTGATTATTATTTTCAATTTTATATTTTTCAAAAATAAAAATAAAATTTGAAAAATTAGAATTTGTTGTTTTTAAAATATTTCTGAATAAATATAAATAAAATAAAAAATAATAATTTTTTAAAAAATATTTTTTAATATTTATTTTTTTAATTTAAAAAAAATATAAAATCACTGCTATACCAAATCTCCTAAATTAATTAATTTTTTTTATCATAGAAAGAAAAAATTCAAATTCAAATTTGGTTTGCTGAGTAGATTTGCAAACAGTATTTTGTTTTTTCACGTGTTTCCACCCAAGGATTTAACACTAACTAACACTAACTAGTGTGTTGAATGGCAGGTGAATAGAGATGGCAACAGAGTGGGGGTATTATTTCCCATTTTCATCCCATTCTTATCTCGCCTCACATATATGAATAATTTACTTCTCATCTCTTATTTTTGTGCGATCTTCATTCCTCACTTGAATTTTTTTTTTTGTCTTATTTCAATTTAATTTTAGATGTTTTTAAATAATGAAATTTCATGTATAAAAATTAGACTTTAATTAGGTTTAAACTCATAATATATATATATATATATAATTGGAGATATTTTGATTATTAGTATTACTTATATATTTTATTAATTTTTTTATACATTACATATATATATTTACTTATTAATATATATATAGTATTACTTATATATTTTTTGTATTTATAAAATTCATATATAATGATTGAAAAATAAAAATAAATTTATTTAGAAAATATTAATAGATTCAGACATATAAAGTATCAATTAAATAAAATTAAAATGTAAATACACCTAATACATTAAAAATGTTCTGCAATTTTGTTTAATAAAATATTAAAAAATTTAGCATACATAAAAGTATGAAAATACTTAAATAAATTTCTTTAGAATTGCCATGATGCGAGATAATTATAAAGAGTGAATGATAAAATTAAAAACCTTAATATATGTTGATGAAGTTAATTCCAAGCGAAGTGAGATCGTTCAGAATAGTTCACCTTTAGTTGAGTTTAAATAGAACTTGTGCGACCTGTAAGAAGAAATAAAAGTCAAGAGGGCTAGGCGGGGTGCCTAGCAAAGCCACTCCGACGGTCAAGTTAGTGAATGGGCTCAAGGTAAGAGACTAAGAACAATATCAGAGAATTGCTTGTGTCTGTGTTAGCAAGAATGCATGTACCTTTCGTTAGTTTGATTTTGATGTATTTATAGGAGATAGATCCTTACATGAGTTGAGTATGGATTTCCTTGACCGGTTCGGATATAGATTAGCTTGCTTTATTATTTTAATCCGCTTCCTGCTCGGATACGAACTAGATGACTTCTTATTTGACTTTAGTCAATGGGCTTGCAAGTATCTTATATTGGGCCGGGCCCAACTTACTTCACTACCCAGTTCGGTATATTTTGTCCCTTATCATATGTGTTTATATATATAGGGTAACTAAATAATATATTTTTTATCTTAGGAATAATTATATAAATATAATATCGGGTTCTCATGGAAACGAAAATGGAAATTCTCATAGAGTAGGGAATACACTCTATTTTTCCACCTAGTTTCCGCTAAAGGGGAAAAAATATCTCCACAGAGATAAAATTCGAAAAATCTCCATTTCATTTGGGACAAATCAGGGAACGGATTACCATCCCTACTGGTGAGTTACAACAAGTGGGTTTGGCCTTTCAGACCAAATATCACACTGAATCGCTTTGTTGTTTGTTATTTCTATAATAGCTTAATGGTCAAAATTTCTACTTTACCATGAAAGATATAAAGAAATTAAATATTTTATAAAAAAAATATTAAATTTAAGTGTATCTTATTATTTAATTTTTAGTAATAAGATGAAATTTTAATATTAGTAAAATTCAAATCCTTACATCTATTTATAAAGTGACCTCAAATTTCAACTAATTTTATTATTTAGTTAATTGATGTGTTAATGTAGCTGTAAATATATTAATATTATTTAAGAGTGAACATTAGATATGAATTTCACCAATAAATAAATAATGGAAAATTTTTATTTTACAAAAATTTTTATTTAGGAGTTAAGTTATTAGTTTTCTAACGTTTTCTTTCTATCACTTGATTTCTAAATTATTTCTTTTAAATTAATGAATAACATAACTCATAAATAATAATACAAGAATAAATTATTTTGTTTAAATTAATGCCACAATCATAAACAATAATACAAGATGTTAGGATGTGAGTAGTAGAATGGTTGTTAAGTGGTAGATTACCTAATTTTCGGTGGGAACTTAACACAATTTTATTTTCTTTTTTTCTTATTTATAAAAATTGTTATTATTATTATTATTATATTAAATTTAAATGAGTCAAATTTATTATATATAGTCCAACTGAAAAAAAAATAACAAAATGATATTATAAGTATTGATTTATACTTTAATTAAAATCTACTAAGTACAATAACGTTAAAAAATTAGATGAGATTATTTCACATATAAACTTATTTTTTAGAGAATTATTTGATATATGGTGAAAATTTTTATAAATTATAAATTGTTGATCAATTCGAAAATATTTAAAAATTAACTATTTTAAATATTTAAAAATTAACCTATGATACTGGTTTAATTGCAATAAAAAAATTCTTTAGAAAATGATTTAATTTATTAAATAGTGCCAACCTTCCCACCCTTTTTTTCTGTTTAAAATTGCCGACCTTTCTGCCTCCCAGCTTGACGTATGCAATGATAGCTATGTCGTCGGTTCGGTTCAAAATTAAACTAAAAAATAAAATTTATATTTTATTTAAATTGAATTGAAATCAAATTTTGTATAAAATCGAATCAAATTGAATCGAAAAATTTACTTCGGTTAATCAATTTGATTTTTTTTATTCTAATAAACTATATATATATATATATATATATATATATATATATATATATATATATATATATATATATATATTTCAGTCGGTTCAATTCAAATAAACTTTTTTTGATAAAAATCGAAATGAAATTTAATTCGGTTTACTATTTTAAAAATCAAATCGAACCAAACTAATCAGTCCGAATTAATTTTTCGATTTTAATTTGGTTTTGCTCACCCCTATCAATGTTTTGACAGAGAAATACAAATTAATAATTTTCAACATGGAAATAATCTTATGAACCCAAACTAAATTAACAAAGAGATAAGAAAAAGTCTTTTAAAACAAGTTTAATAGTAATAATTTGGACAATCATTCTCAAATAATAAAAATATTAATAATAATAATTTGGACAACAATGGAACAGCAAAGTCGGTCCCAATACTTGAAAAAAAAAAAAAAATCCAACAGTATGCACCGTGTCGGTCCTTAAAAATTCAATGTTGGAACTCCACACTTGAATTTTATGATAAACGTGCGTTCTTAGATTATTTTCTAAAGTTTCATATTTTAGGCTATGTTAGAAAATTGAAAATTTAGTATATGATAAATATATAGTGTTTTTTTTTTCATTGGGAAGAGAAAATTTAATATCGGTGAGATTCGAACTCTGACATTCACTTTTAAAATAGTCTCACATTATCATTAAACTAAGACACCAGTTGATAAATATATAAATTAATTTCTTTGGATTTGAAAAAAAGGATAAATTTCTATAGACGTATAAGTTAGCTCGAAAACATCTAATAAATATATTAGAATTAAAAAGATTCAACATAAAAATATAACAAATGATATTAAGAGCATTTTCAATGGACTTGTTATTTAAGTTAAACTCTTTATAATAAAGAGTCATCTAATAAAAAATGATTTCAACAATTTCTTTATTTTCAAAATATAAATTAAAGAGTTGATTTGACTCTCTACATCTAAATAGCCAAATTTACTCTTTATTCTAATTGTAATTAATATTATATTTTTCTATTGATTTATTTATTTAAAAATATTTTTTTCTTTCATTCCTACAAGTCATTTGATTTTATGACATTAATGCTCATGGATAAAGTAAAATGAAAAGCAAAATATAGAGAGTCCATTGTACTTGAGTAAAATTTTATACTTTTTATATTCAAATATTAACTAAAATACTGTTTATTAGACAAAATATGCTTTTTAAAATAGAGAGTATCCTTGGAGATGCTCTAAGGTTTAATATAATATTTAGGTCTCACCACCTAATAGCTTAGACTTTTGGATTGGATTCAAAATTTCTCACATTGTATTCGAGCCAGCTCTGCACCCCAATCTTCCTATGCTCTTTCATGTTCCGCCACGCCTGCAGCCGTGTGTTAGTAGGGTTTGACACATGTGCAAATCTAAATCTATTAAGTTCTCAATTTGCTTGTGTCATATTTTAGTTAAGAGCGTAATACGTGTATAATAAATAATATTAAGGCTTAATATAGTGTATGAGTCTCACCACCCATTAACTTGTTGAAAAACATGTAGAAAACGTTTTAAAACTTTGAATGAGAAATTGATTACTTTGTAACCTTTTCTCTTAATTGTTTTGTAACAATATCTTTTTCTCTTAATTGTTTTGTAATCGTCTCTTAAATGACTTTAAGTATTTTGTATCGTTGTTGTCCTTAAGTTCTCTATAAAAAGAGATTTTGTTCATTATTCAAAGTGTGTCAAAAATTAGTAAAGTTTCATATATTTATTGATTTTCTTCTCTTATCTGGTGATAAGTTCAATCACAGTTCTAGTTCGTAGAGAAGTAATTTTATGGTATTCAAAATTATTTGGTTACTGTTGTATCCTGTGAGATAGACGTCGAATCAACCTCAAAATACCACAGTGAGGGACGAATCTATTTTAAGGAAACTGTGTGAAACACAAACATCGGTTCATCATATTATTTATAATTGTTATTATTAGAAAGCACCACGTTGTTTTCTTCGATTCGTCAAAGTTCACCTTGCTCGACTTATTTTGTTTGTTTCGACTCGTCAAAGTTCACCTCACTCCATTTTGTCTTGTCATTCTTTTATTGAGGCTCCTATTCGACTCATCTCGCCAATTTCAACTCTTCTCTAATTGCTGATTGACAAAATCGTGACTTCGCTTCCTTTATATATATATATATATATATATATATTGAAAGAAATGATGAATGCAATGTTGATAAGTTTTGGGCTACCTCATAATATGTGGGGGGGGGGAAACCATTTTGTTGGCAAATTACCTTTTAAATAAGGTTCCCCGAAAGAAATAAGACAAAACCCTTAATGAATTGTGAAAAGGTAGAAAGCCTTCCTATAAATACATGCGAGTGTAGGGTTATCTTGTGAAAGTGGTTGTATCTACACCTTAAAAGGTGAAGATAGGTCTAAAAACAGTTGATTGCATCTTCATTGGCTATAGACATAATAACAGTGCTTATCGGTTTCTTGTGTATGAATCTAAGATTTCAGAAATACACAAAAATACGATAATGGAATAAAGAAATGCATCATTCTTTGAACATGTATTTCCATGTAAGTCTTCAGAAGAGACGAGTTCTTTTAAACGAACATAACCTTTGTCTTCGCATGAACGAACACGAGGTTCGTCCTTGCTTGAACGAACAAAGGGTTCGTCCTCGCTTAAATGAACACATTGTTCGTCTTTACCTGAATGAACACAAGGTTCATTTTCGCTTGAACGAACATGGGGTACAAGTTTGTCCTCACTTGAACAAACCTATAATTTGAATTTTTTTAAACGAACACATGAGACTATACAAGGAGATAGTTAGGACCAAGAACGAGGACATGAAAACGAAAATGAACCAAGACGAAGCAAAAGTAGAAAAATCTTTTGGTCCAAATTTTCTAACTTATTTGCTCGAAACTGAGCCACAAACTTACGAAGAAGCAGTGAGCTCTTCGGAAGGTCCTTTGTGGAAAAAGTCCATTAAAAGTGAAGTTGATTCCATCATGTAAAATCATACATGGGAATTAGTGGATTTACTTCCAGGATGTAAACCACTAAGATCCAAATGGATCTTCAAAAGAAAAATGAAAGCAGATGGTTCAATAAACAAGTATAAGGCTAGACTTGTAATTAAAGGTTACAAATAAAAAGAAGGCCTAGATTACTTTGATACATATTCTCCTGTAATAACGATAAACTCCATTAGGATGATCATAACTATTGCTGCATTGCAAAATCTTGAAATACATCAAATGAATGTAAAGACTATTTTCCTAAATGAAGAATTGAATGAGGGAATCTACATGATACAACCTGAAGACTTCATTTGTTGTCTATTGCTAATATAATTTAGACTTTTTAGTTGGATTCGATATTTCTCACAAAATAAATAATTTTGATATGGTTTCATTTATTTTTTAAAAAAAATATCTGCATTGGCTTTCCAAAACTAAAATAAATAAGTGTTAACCTTTGATTGATAATTATAGATTTAAATCATTTTGATTACATTTTAGTAATTCATAATTTAGGTAAAATAAGTTTTTAATTTCTCATTTTTAAATAAAATAAATTTTTAGTCACTTAAGACACTTCTATTTTTATAAAAAAAAAATGGAGGAGTAAATATTATATAAAATAAGAATCCAAACAATGGTGGATCTTAGTCAAAACTCGGTGGGCCGCACAAAAAGTTTTTAAATGGGTGTTTGGTTTAACTATAAGAAGTCGTCTCATACTTTTCTTATTCTCAAATAAATTAACTTGATTGGTAAAAAATAAAAACAACAAAAATAATGTATAACTGTTGGAAATCCAAATAATTGTTGATTTGAAAATTTCAATTTTGAAGTATTTTCCTATTAGCTAGTAGTTAATTTAAATTTAGATCATGTTATCCCTATAAAAAATTAATAATAATAATAATATTTTTTTAAATTAATTTTTATATAATTATAATAACAATAAATAATTATTAAAATATTATAAAAAATATTTTTAAAAAATCATCATATTCATATTTAGATGAAAAGAAATATAAATATATAATAAAATAATTAGTTGTAATTTTTCAACTACTAATTTCACTATTCTTATGATTTATAACATATTAAAAAAGAAAAATAATTAAGATACATAATAATACTGATGAGCAATAAAAATTGCTCCTTTCGGACCACACCAACTAAGTCCAAGATAGACGCCAAATGCTCCAAAAAAGCAGACTTTACAATATCTAAACATCCAAGCTTCGACAATCATACCCAAGGCCTCATAAGATAGGTCACCTCAAGTCTCATCTCCATAGTCATCTAAGCACTTGGCATCTCACTTCAGTCACACCTCGCCTCGCCAACGAATGATCATGCTTAACTTATAAGAGAAGTCATCCCCAACAACTCCTTACAAATTCACCTGACACGCAATCCTTGCCACCTTTAGGAAACAAGAATCAACCACCTTAACACAATACTCCATAGCTTCCAAAACAGGCGCATTATTACCTCCAAAATAAGCCCCTCATATAAATACCCAATTGTTTTCAACCAATAAGAGACTTTTGGGGAAAAGAAACCAGAGCACACATTGGAAGCCCTCATCCTTTTTGGTTGCCTCAAGAGCTTAGAAAGGCCTTGTCAAAAGAGTAGTCTCTCGGTTAGTCTCATCAACTGGGAGATTGACATCTTTTCCTTCAGCTGGCCACTCTCAAGAATCCAATGCCAATATCTTCTTTCCCCAGTAGAAAAGGTCACAATGAGAGCCATTGCTAACCCTCTCACTCACACACCCAAGGAAGTAGTGGTACGATCACAAAATCCATTCTTTCCCCGAGCTTTTAGTTTCGTACATGCAATTATAATGACTTGAGTATCGAAGGGTCCGCATTAGGTCATAGACTTGGCTCGTCCTTAATACTTCTTTCCTTTGTGTGTTTTGACGTGCAAGCTTAGATCCTTCAATAGTTCAGCAACCCAACTCCAACCTCTTTTGTGCCAAGGTCCAGCACCTTCCAACATCAAGGTCTCGCACCTTTTAGTATCAAGGCCCATCACCTACTAGCAACGAGGATCTAATGCCTTTAACATAACTCATCTACACCTACGAGGTCCACTACCTCTCATACTCATAACAAGCCCACAAATTTTCTTCGTCCAACATTCTCTCAACGCAAGTCTAGTACCTGTCAAGTCTAGGCCCAGTGCTTGGCACTCATTGTCCCAATTGATGGGTGGCCTCAGGGCCTAGTCGACAAGGGAAAAAATCACATCAAATATATTAAAAATAAATTATACATTTAATCATCAACATTGACAAATTTTTTTTTTACCAAATGATCATATTTTTTAGCTATCAGTCATTAGTATCAATTATCAGGTACCAATAATCAACTACCAACTACCGATAACAATTAAATTAAAAGGACCCTATTTTATTTTTATTTTTGGAAAATATATGACTCAAGTCTAGTACCTTCCGAGCCCAGGCCCAATGCTTGGTGCTTATTGTCCCAACTGATGGGTGGCTTCAAAGCCTAAATCCCTGACAAGGGAAAAAACTCCATCAAATATATTAAAAATAAATTATATATAATCATCATTTAATATTTCAACATTGACTAATAAAAAAAATTTACCAAATGATCATATTTTTTTAGCTTTCAGCCATTAATTATCAATTATCAGTTATCAGGTACTAACAATTAACTACCAACTACCACCGGTAACAATTAAATAAAAAAACCCTATTTTATTTTTATTGTTGGAAAATATATGTATGGGTCTCTCCAAGTTTTTCAGAAAAAAATTCTCAATTTTCTACACATATTTTTAAGAATTATATACATGCTCTCTCTAAAACATTTTAAAATTTCATTTTTCTATATATATTTTCCATACAGTTTTCTTTGAGATCAACCCTTTAAGTCTCTGAAATTTTATTTGTATTTCACGACAATCTCATATATATATATATATATAATACTTACTTTTGGCCCCTTACTTTTGAAGTTTAATTATATCATGAACTTGTAGTAAATTTTAAACATATTCTTAAAATTTTAATTAATTTTAAAAATAATAAAATGCAATTACAAACTAGTCATAAGTTGGTGTTTGTGCAGATTTTGATCATATTATTTTATTTAACGTGTATTTTCTTAAAATATTTTAATGTACACAAATTATTGTAATAATTTTATTAAATTCAAATATTAAGTTAAGATAAATTTGAATATTAGTATAAATAAAATATATGGACCAATTAAAAAAAGAAAAAAAATATTAAATATATTTGATTTCTATAAATTTAATTAAAACTTATAAAAACATAATGATGTGAAAAAAATTGATGAGATGATTTTATATAAATTTAATTTTTAAAAAAATTAATTGACATATGATAAAATTTTTTTATTTTTTTTTAACAATTTTTGAATCCAGCTTTATTATATATATAATTTTTTTATTTTTTTTTTTGATAAAAAAGGTGGTAAAATCTATCATCACTCTACATTAAACAATACCTAAGAAAAGATACTCCACATATATTTTATATTTAGACTTATTCATAAATTAAGTTTGAAATTTAAAAAATATTAAATTTTTGAAAAGTCCAACTCAATCCACAAGTTTTTTTACAAATTGACATTTACACTTGTGAACCACGGATAAATTGACCTAAAATTGCAAATTAAATATCCTGGAGATTCCGAAATGGGCAAGCTAGTTTGAACTCTGATTTTATAATTTTAAAGTCAGCTTTATAATATGTTTGGATTGAGTTAAAATAGGGGAGAGTAAAATATGGGTGAAAAATAATGAGAAATTTTAACTTTTCTCTGTATGAAAATGGAAGAAAAATAAAATTTATTTTCCTTCTTTTAGTTTCCCTCTAATATAAAGATAAAAAGTGAAAATTGAAGAAAATTTTACCATTTAGTACACAATTACAATCTTGCCTTTTTTTTATCATTTGCTCTATGTAATCTAAAACATCGTTCTCTTCCTCTTTCTAGGAATGGCAAAGGAGCAGGGCGGGGCGGATTTTGAGATTTTCGTCCCCGCCTCATGAACAGTCGAGACAAAGGCGGAGCGAAAAAAATTGGATTTGGGGCGGGCGCGGGGCAGGGATCGGGATTCCCATTTATTTTTTTATAATTTTATTAATGTTAAAACTTCATAATTTATATATTTTGACAAAAATGTTATACATATTTATATTAAGTTTTATATATTATTAATTAATATTTAAATAATAATAATAATAAAATTAAATACTTA
>CATKHJ010570397.1:0-27483 GCA_949750685.1 Vernicia montana | reverse complement strand
ATTATATAGTTTTCAAGCTAAATATAGGTTAGTAGTTAATTCATTTTGAATTTTCATAAATAAAATTTAATATGATTAAATTAATTTTTAATTTAAAAGGAAGTGGAACCAATAAATTATAGGTGAAGAGAAAAAAAATATGATTTTGATAAGCAAAAAGAAGAAAAAAGCTAAATTTGTAAATGAAGAGGGAAGTTTAGGCTATTTTTGCAAAATAAAAAATTAGAAGCTAAAAAAGTTATTTTTTTTTTTAATTTTTGGGTTATTTGTGTAAAAATCCCAAAAAAAATTTGCGAAATTAAAAAAAAAACTTTATTAGAAAAAAAAATTGCAAAATCCAAGTTAGTACAGATCAATCCATTTTAGCCTAGAATTTATGCGCTCGCATATTAAACTTAGGTTTCGGACCTTGGACTTTCCCTCTTGCATGCTCGAGAGATAGCCTCCTTAGCTACTTTTTTAGCAATTAAATGAGGAATCTTTTAATATATATTTCATTCCAACTTTGCATTTTTTCAGTATAAAATAACTCACTTTCCTTATTCCCTTTCCTTAATAACATAGAGTTTACTTTGAGTTTCAAATTATCATTCAATCATTCACCATTTTGAGCACATGAATATTCAAATTCATATTTCTTACGTAGGAGAACACAAATTCGAGTAATGAGACCCACCTAAATTTGTATCTCAAAATGACCACTTAATGAATTAATTTGACATAACTTCTTCTAAGTAATGTCTCAAATTCACATTTTCTCTAAGTAATATTCATTAATTACTCTTGTAACGTTCGTTAATTTTAATTATAAATACACTGCAAAATCAATATTTTTTAAGGATTGTAATTGTAAATGAATTAAGCTAATTCAAATTCGGTTTATATAATATTTGAATTCAATTAATGAGTCAAACCATGTTTAAATATTTTAAAACCCAATTTGAGTGACTCATAAGACTAATTAAATATTTATATTTTTATGATTTTAAATATACTTTATATTTTAGCATTTAAATTATAACTTTATATGAAAGGATGATTCCTGCTCAAAATGAATGTAAGGTTTTGGTAGAAAAAACAGAATATATCATAAAGTCATCAAATGAAACAAGTAATTATTGATAAAGTATTATTTCTATCAAAATCAATGAAATGAATCTTGTTTATAACTTATGATCCGCCCAAATACAAAGTTTAGGAACTTAAGATTATAATTACCATATTAATTTTACTAATGAAAATTGAAATTTAATGGATGATATTGAAATTTACTTATAAGTTCAACCATTGTAAGTTATTTATTTTGGTTAGGACTGCTTACGGGTTAGTTTTAGCTTAATTACAATACTAATGATTTATGCAGAGGTAGATGCACTGGAGCATATTTTGCACATTCAAGTTAATTAAGCAGTTGTGCCTTAATGTGTTAATGTTTGGTAAGTCGTAATTTAATGTAATATAATCAAATATGTTTTTAGTATAATATTTATATTAAAAATACATTTGATTACTTTACATTACATTATATTACAGCTTATCAAACAAATCTAAATTTTACGGGAAATAAGTTGGCATTGTATCAAAATCATCAAACCAAGATTAAGAAATTGGAAACAAGCAAGTAATATAACTTGATCATATGATAATTGTTGTGCTTTTATTGAAAGAAAAAGTGGTACAACTAGCATTAACTTTACTAAGAAAGAAAATAACAAGCGTCTTGACACTTACTACTGCAAACTCTTTTATTAGCAAAAGAAGGACCAAAATATCAAAGCCACACCTCTTACAAGCTTAGCATCAGAGAGATTTATTAATATATATATATATAGTACTTGCAATTTTAGAAGGTATCAGGATTTGCCAGTAGGTAGGCTTCAACAGCCCTGAACAGTCCTAAGGCCTTTTCTTTGCCAGCCTTAAGTTGATCTTCGTTAAGCTCGAAGTCACCAATGGTATAGTACTTGCTACTCTCTTTGCAAATGCATCCTCCTTCAGGGGATTGCTCGAACTTGATATCATAAGTGATTTTTTCAATCATATTTATTAACATGTCACTTTCAATTACACTATGACTGAATTTGAAATTTTCTTTATCAATTGCTTCAACCTTATGCTTTGCATACTTGAATTGGCTATCTGCAAATAAAAATTAAAAATTCAGAACAAATAATAAATTAACACTAAAAAGTAAAGCAAGTATGATAAATTAATTAATTATATCATGCCTTCGCCGAAGGTAACTTTTTTAATGGTTCCAGGCCCTCCATCTCCTTCAAGGATTTCAACACTCTTTAAAGGCCTGTGGTACAATTTTTGGTAACAGAATGTCAGAATCAAGAACCATGGCCTCGTATAGCTTAGCTGGAGGGATGGAGGAGGTGACCACCAATTCATAGGAAACAACACCCATTATAACTTATGTTAGGATTGTGAAAATGATAAAAAGAAGGAATAGAATTGAATATTATTGATTCGTGGGTTGTTCCTAATTAGATGAAGAAATGTGGTAGGCAAAAGGGTGATATTTATACATTAATGCAGCCAAAAATGAATCCTGTTATATATCTTGTTTTCTTTTGTTGGATTTCTAGCTTTATGAGGCCCAACAGATTCTATATAGTGTCCAAATCTCTTCTATTAGAAACAAAATTTTGGATCAAGGTTGCCAATTATGCTTGGAAAGTAATTAAAACAATTGAGAGGACTTCAACATGAATACTTGCATGATTACATGTCTTCTTTTATTTATTTTTTAATTAGCAAACCTCTCATTTCTGTCAAATTCTCTAGACCTTACAGCCAAGGTAAGGCAATGTCAAAATCAAAATTAAGGTAAAGTAAGAGCTTATATCAAGCCAAATTTTATAGCACAAAATGATATAACTCATTTAAGTTGGGCTACCTTCTTATTATAAGCTACTAGTCGTCGATCAGGGTATTGCATAAATTTTAAATATTGGATTAATTAAATTTTGTTAATTGTTGAATCAAATAATATTACATATATAATTAAAATAAATTAATATTTTTTTTCTTTCTTTTTTTCTTTATCTCTTTACTTTTCGTCCACATTTCACTTCTCTTTCTCTTACATGCATCTCTCTCTACATTTTATTTCTTTCATAAAGTTATGAATTAATTATTATTGCATTAGATTTGTGGGGTTAAAAGAGAAAGAGAATTTTGATTTTTTTTAGAAATATAATTTTTCAATTTTTATTTCCAAGTTGAAGTTATGATGTAGAGAAAAAAGAGTTTAATTTCTTAAATTGAAAAGGAAAAGAAATGAAAAGAAGAAAAGTAGGAAAATAATTTTTTAAAATGTGAAAATTATGGTGTAGAAAGAGAAAAAAAAATATTAATATAATTATTTTATGGGCAAATTACTATTTAGTCTTTCAGGTTTGACCTAATTAACTAACTAGTCTCTATTTTTTGAGAAATTAATTCGTTAGTCCCTGTATTTTGATTCCGTCAACATTTTAATCATTTCGTCATTTTGACCATTAAATGCCTATGAAAAGACTAAAATACCCTTCATTTAATCTTAAATTTTCCATTCCACCCATAAAGAAAATAACCCAAATTTTTAATACCTCCAAATTAATTTACTTAAATTAATTTTTTTTATTAAATTAATTAATTTATATATATATTTAAAGAAAGAAAATTTTGAAGGGTAAAATTTAATAAAGAAAAAGAAAATGTGGAAAGCATATGAAAGGGGCCAAGATCAAACCTGCAAGTGCCATTAACTTTAGATACTTGATAAAAAAACACATATAACCAGGTTTATCGTTTTCATCGGAGTTGGAGAATTTGGAATCATGGTGATCGGTGACAGCGGCAACATATATGGGCTTCGGTCAATGGCAGTGGGGGTAACAGAGCACAGAGAGACAAGGCAGTTTGGTGAGAGAGAGCAAGAGAAAGAAAGAGAGCGAGGGTATTTTGGGTAAAAATATTATTTATTTATTTTAAAATTTTTCTAATGGAAAATTGTAAATAAGTGAACAGAATGATCAAATTATAAAACGGAATCAAAATACAGAGATTAACGAGTTAATTTTTCAAAAAGTAGGGATTAAGTAGTTAAGTAGATCAAATTTAAGGAATTAAATTTGGAATCATGGTGATCGGTGATGGCGGCAGCATACATGGGCTTCGGTCAATGGCAGTGGGGATAACAAAGCACAGAGAGACAAGGCAGTTTGGTGAGAGAGAACAAGAGAAAAAAATAGAACGAGGGTATTTTGGGTAAAAATATTATTTATTTATTTATTTTAAAATTTTTCTAATGGAAAATTGTAAAAAAGTGAATAGAATGATCAAATTATAAAACGGAATCAAAATACAGAGATTAACGAGTTAATTTCTCAAAAAGTAGGGATTAAGTAGTTAAGTAGATCAAATTTAAAGAATTAAATAGTAATTTGCCTTTATTTTATTTTAGTTATGAATATAATATTACTTTGAATTCTAATTTTGAATAATTTTTTTTATTTTGACATAATTGTAACTAAAAATATAAATTATGACAAATTTGACAAATTAAAAGTTTTAGACAATTGAAAAAACGGAAGTTATAAATTGAAATAAAATGGACAAACTCAAAGATCTTAGATAATTTTTTGATTTATTAACGTGTATAACTTTAGGTTTGAGGAAAATTTATTACTTTATTTATATATATAAATAAAAAGTTAACATTAATATCTCATAAAAAAAATTAATATCAATAAATAACGTGGTTGCTCATATTTTTGTGAAGATTGCTCGTTTCTATGTTAGTCCTTGTAGTTAGTAAGAGGCTATTGAGTTTGTAAAAGCTCTTTTACTAATTGATATTAATCATTAATAAAGTCATTATGTTTGATAAAAAAAAACATTAATATCTCATAAAAAAATTAATATCAATAAATAACATGAAAAATATTAAATTGGGATTATGAATCATGAATATTTAAAAGTTAAAATTATTTATATTAACGTGTATAAGTTAATAGGCATATCATATTACATCAATATCTCCAAAAAAAAAATTAATATCAATAAATAACGTGAAAAATATTATATTAGGATATGAATATTTAAAAATGAAAGTTATTTATATATTAACCTATATAAGTTATTAGAAATATTATAGGAATATTTTTATATATTTATATATTGTGATAATTAAGAGACAATAATAAAAATTTTAAAAAAAAAAATCTAAAAATGAGATTTAAAAATCAACTTATGTGACTAACAAAAGTTAATTTTAAATAAATTAGTATATAGAAGATATTAAAAGTAGATATTTCAGCCTATGGACTATGGAGTAAGACCTCTACTCCGCCTGGACTAGGCCGATTATTTGTACTAGCTAGCACCCATGATGAGGAGTGATAAGCTGGGATGGATCCACATAGAGGGCCCAATGAAATGTTCAGCATCTCTTTTAATCTCAGGTACATCGGTTTGTGAGTTAAACCGCGAATCTCAATTTTTGAAGAATTAGATAGGATGATATATTAAATTATTAAAAAAATTAAATTTAAATTCAATTTATCAACAAGTCAGTTTCGGGCTTTCCATTGTCACATACTTGTAGTTTTTCACTCACTGAGTTAGAGGGTATTCTCTTCCTCGCACAATGCATTTTTCTCTCTTAGCATATATAAAAAGAAGTATTTTTCAGCGGAAAGTGACACCAAACACTTCAATTTCACTATTCATTTTCTCTCTTTTCTCCTCTTCCCTAAGAGAGAGTAATATTTACTTTTTAGCAATTTCTTCTTCTTCATCATTGACATTCAAAATCATCTTTTTTTTTTTTTTTTTTTTTTTTTTTTAACACCAATGATTATAAAAATCGTCTTGTTCAGATATAAATTTTCAATAGAGAGAAAATGAATAGTAGTTTATATAAACGCCATAGTTGTTTTTTCAATTCAGATATGATGTTATTAAACGACATCGTATTTCTATTCACATCTTCGAATTAATTAATGAGATTGTCTATGAAATTTGTTATTGGGTAATTTATTTGGCGTTTGTAAATTAAAAGGAAAAAAGAGATTTGTGAGATTTATCATAATTAATATATTATTTATAATATTAATTAGTATTTTTAATTCTTAAAACTTAAAATGATCTAGCAATTTATTTTTTTTTATATAAATCATGAATTTTTCATAATATTTTACTTCTTCTTTTTTCATTATATTAACTTTAAGATTAAAAATATTAATTTTAAAATAATAAAAATTAATTAAAGTAGTTATAGCATACCACAAAAATCTTACTACGTATTACGGATGACAATTTATACCCTACTTGTGGGTACCTACCCGAATCTTATCCAGTCAAAACGGGTAATACCCCATTTAAATGGGTAATGAATACGGGTAAACTCATACTTGAAAAAATAGTATTGGGTTTGGATAGAATATGGATAGTGTAGTACCCTACCTATACTCTACCTGAATTATCAGGTTTTATCCATATCAATGCCTTATATATAGACATACACAAATCAACATAAATAATATTTATGTTAGAATTGATTGGGCTAACTTATGATATTATTATAATATATGACCCATTAGGATTTTTAAAATAAATATAAACATATATATAAATAAATAAATATGGATTATATGAATAACAAAAATAACAATGCTTATTTGTGTGAAACACACTAAGTTTCATTATTTGAGAGTAAATAAATATTTTGCAACTTTTAGACGAATAAGACACGATTTAAGAAAATTTTATTGGTTTTCTCATCGATCAAAGTTAGTAAATTTATAAAAAATTTCTTTTAGAGAAGAATTTTATATTTTTTGATTTCTAAAATTTGGGTTTTGATAAAAAAAATATTAAAGAAGTATTTAGTTATAGAAAATTAGACATTTTTTTCATAAAATTAATCCAAAAAAATTACACATTCTCCATGTATTGCCAATTTATCATTATTTATGATGATAATGATGATGAAGGGGTTTAATGCTCAAATATAAGAATTTTATTATTTAATTTTTTATCTATAATATAAATCTTTATTTAATTACTAATTGATAAATATTGTCACTTGTTTTTACATATTTCACTGTATGCTTTCAGTAACTTATGATGTGTTGTTTCAGACTTAATTATTTTTAGCATTTTTCTTTTAAATTAGATACACAATATTAAGAGTTATGTAATTGAACTTATCAATTATGATGTATCTAATATGTTGTATTTAGAGAATTGGACAACTTTTAAATTATTCAATTTTTTTGGTATTTTTTATTTCAATTTTTTAATATATGATCTCTTTGAATATAATATGTATTGATTTATGATAATTAAATATTTATGTTTAAATTTACACATATATTTAAAAATAATTTGGTAATTATTCGGGTAATGAGTTACCCAAGGATTACCCGAAATCCTATTGGTATAGAGACGGGTTTGAAATTTATTATCTAAATGGGTACGGATATGAATATGAGTAGACATACACTTCTTTGAGTACGAGTAAGAGTACCCTATCCATTGTCATCCCTACTACGTATAGTCATGTACCTAAACATAATTTATTTTATTTTTTTACAAAAATTAGAGGATGTTAATAATCCTTATTTATTTTCATAATTATGCCTTTATTTTTATTTTTATTATTTTTTTGTAATTACAGTTTAAATTCAACAAATGCATCTTTACGAGAGTAGATAATTTGTTTTTCCATATTTTATTGAGTAGGGTTCTCAGTTGTTCATATCATATACTATGAATGATAATTTTTTTTTTCCATTTTTAATCCCTTCGATATCTTAGCATTAATCAAATTAGAAAGGAGAACTTAATACGATAAGCTAAAACAAACTTAAAATAATACTATCTTGTAAATTGAAAAAAAACAATAGTAGTAGGGCTTCTGAATTGGCTAATTCGTTCGTCATTTACATTGGACATCTATACAAGACTACAACATTATTGGACCGGTTTGGTCAGCATGTTTGAATTAATTAATAAGGGATTAAGAGGTGTAAAAGCTTGTTTTTATTCTCATGGCTTTGCGTTTAATATCCGTATCTAATATTTCAGAAGTAGGGTAAATGATAGTGAGATGTAGGAGAAAAATAGATAAACCAAGACAAAATTTATATGCACTTGACGATTTGATATAAATATTTATGTGGTAATATTAATTACGTACCGTGTCAATTAAGTTAATTACAATTAACAAGACTAATTCTTGTATGGAAGTCAAGAAAATTAAAATAAACGGACAACAAGCATACAAACATTAATTCTTAAATTTTTTGTTATCATATTTTTGTAAGAAAATGATAACTAGTGTATATTTGCTTCTTCTTTTTTATTTATTTTTTATTTTTTTATTTTTTTTTGTCTAGGTCACAGGTATCCTCATGCATTTGGAGTAAGAATAATCCTGCTAGAGTCGGGTGAGACCATAAGGATGACAAAACTCTCTCTCAAAAGTTTTAAAACAGCTGTATATCCAGAACTCGAATTCGAAACCTCTGGTGAAATTAAAACAATTTATCACCAATTGATCTACGCCTTTTTAGGTAGGGTATATTTGTCTTTGATACATGTCTAAACACAAATGTTGGCTATTGCTATTAATTGGATGAGCAGTTGAGTGTTTAGACTAATTGAATTTATTTGGTAATATAAATACAATTAGGGGTTGATCTCTTTGTATTTTAATGGGTCATACTAATAAAAGCATGTAAATTTTTAGGTCATAATTCAATTGAAAAATTGACATCAACCCCAACTACTACCTTTGAAAGACGAATTTCATAATAGTTTAGTGGGATCACTTGAACTTAATTATATGAAAAATTCAAGTGTTTTATGTCATGTAAATTATGGTGAATTTATATTATTTATGTAAATTATGGTGAATTTATATTATTCACTCAATCAAAAATTAATATTGTTCTTACTAAATTTTGACATTTTAAAGGTTTTAAAGTAAAATTCCTACTGTAAAGTTATTTTTTATAGCATATGATTGTATTATATGGAAAATTATTGTCCCGTTTGTTATCAATATATATTTTAAAAAAAATATATCATTTTTAAGCACATAAGTTTAATTATATGCTATTAAATCAATAAAATTTTAAAATCTTGGAATATTGATAACTCATATATATGATGATAAAAATTTAAAACCAATGAAGAAATTTATTTATAATAGCTTAAAAACATTAAAAAATTACATTATTTGTCAAAAGTTGCACAAATTACATTTATTTTCTTTGATTCTACGGACAAAATCTTGACTCGGACATTAAATATGACAATTGGAAATCAATTTAAAATTAATTAATGATTAATCCTTAATTCAAAATTATAAATGAAGAATGAAAAATTAACTAAAATTTCTCATTGTTGTGGCTTTTAATTTTTAAACCTTCAAATGCTGTTGCCAAGTTATTATACATCTAACTACATGTTGTCTACATACCAAAACATAGTTTAATATTAAGTGCATATATGATTTGAGAAATAGATTAATATTCGATTCTCCCTCTCATACTAAAAAAAAAAAATAATAATAATAAAAACTACATGTTATCTACTAATTACAACTAACAATATAATTATATTAATCTAATATTTTTTTTTTCTGGTACACATAGATTGAAATATGCCTTTTCATATAACACTATTTCAACCAATAAATTTTAATTTAGTGGTATTAATGCAATCATATTTAAAACTGCGAAGTTTCAAATACAAAATCCTAGTTGGAGGCTAATGAATAATTAAAAACAAACACATTATTTCAAATACTATATTGCATGCAGAAAAACAAAAACCAAAACAAAACTCCAATAATTTTTAATAATAATAATACCAAATAGATACTTATAATTAGACAGGTTTAGTAAAGTAGTGACAAAAATACCTACAATATATAAGTAAATGATAATACACCTGTGTATTTCCATGCATACTACAAATCTTAAACATCTTCTCTAATCCCTAGCTATAGCATACATGGCAAACACACTACTCTTTATCTCTC
This sequence comes from Vernicia montana, assembly GCA_949750685.1. Lineage (NCBI taxonomy): Eukaryota > Viridiplantae > Streptophyta > Magnoliopsida > Malpighiales > Euphorbiaceae > Vernicia > Vernicia montana. The sequence continues at coordinate 17,435 of CATKHJ010570397.1, read as the reverse complement.
TTTATTTCCTTATCTTCATCATAATCATTTCCTTTCCACAACTTTCAAATTCCATTTCTTCCTGCAACGGTCCATGCAAAACCGATGATGATTGTTCTGGCCAACTCATTTGTATCAATGGCCAATGCAACGACGACCCAGAAGTCGGAACCCATATTTGCAATGGCGGAGGCAGCCCTACACCACCCTCAAATGGCGGTGACTGCAAGTCCTCAGGAACGCTTATATGCAAAGGAAAATCCTTCCCTAAGTTCTCATGCTCTCCACCAGTGACATCCTCAACAAGAGCTAGTCTAACACTAAATGACTTTAGCAAAGGTGGGGATGGGGGAGCCCCATCGGAGTGTGATAACCAGTACCATGCCAAGGCGGAGCGAGTGGTGGCGCTTTCTACAGGGTGGTATGCCGGAGGGAGAAGGTGTGGGAATATGATAAGAATTAATGCTGGAAATGGAAGGAGTGTTATGGCTAAAGTAGTTGATGAGTGTGATTCAAGAAATGGGTGTGATAGTGAGCATGCAGGTCAACCACCTTGTAAGAATAATATTGTTGATGGCTCTGATGCTGTTTGGGAAGCTTTAGGGTTGAATAAGGATTTGGGTATTGTTGATGTTACTTGGTCAATGGCTTAATATTTATTTGAATATCTATTGTATTTCTCAACTTATATTTTTATAATCAATAAATTCAAATCCTCCATCCATAATTAATTAATACTTTGCCCATTGAGATTGCATATATTTAGAAATGAAATATATTAATTTGGTGAGGCTAAAAAATTAAGGATTTTTAATAAATTGAGAAAAATTAAGACTTATTGATGAGTATAAAATTGCAATTTAAAATTGCTAAAAGATTGCTACATCATTTAGATTTCATATAATATCCACTTGTTCTAATATTCCAGCTAAAAATACATGCATTGATGATTAATTGAGATTTATTCAGTATAAAATTAGAAATTCTAGGGTGCAATAAGTTGTAAAATAAATTTATGGGTGCAATAGGATTTTTTTTAAAGAATTCAGGGATTGATTTATGCATTAGGCCTATTTTTTTTTTTTTTTTTTTCTGATCTTGTTAGATCATGACGTGTGGGTTAAATATGATATATCATATTTGTACTATATCAGTCATTCTATTCAAAATCAATAATTGAGATTTACTTTTTAAGATTTAATAACTTATTTTTTAAAATTTTGTTATATGAGATTTGGATTTATTGTTATTAGGTGGTATATACATTGTAATTAAGTTATGTCTAATTATCACTATAAGGAACTGTCGATTTAGCAATTGCAATGATTTAGTAGCTACTTAGCGATTAATTAGCTACTGATTAGCTATTAAATTACGGAGATAGGAAAATTATCATAACGTAATGATTAAATTGCGCGACTAAGTAATCGCTAAATCTGCTGTCAAAAAATAACGCGACGTTTTGCTACTAAACTTTAGTCGCTAATTCATAGCTAAATAGCAACTAAATGATGATAGGTAGTTGGTAAAAAGCGATTATGTGATGGCGGAAGCGCGAAAGTTGATTTTTTTTTTTATGGCACGAATGATTTAGCGACTTAAATATGTAGTCGCTAACTCTAGCTACTATACGTTATGAGTCGCTAAATGATATTTCTAAAATGAATTATGTGTATTAATAGCAACTACTAGTTTACTTGTCGCCAACCAGTGACTAAGAGTAGCGACTAGTTGTGGTCGCTAAATTAGAATTTAAAACCACATATTTGCTTCTTCCTCACGATCTGCTCCCCTTTTGCTCAATCCTTAACACAGCACAACAGCTCTCTCCCTCCCCACCTCTGGCAACCAATATAGATCGCGTATCCTGCCACTATTGTTCGTTGATCAGACGTCGCCGCTTGTCGCTGTCAACGCCGCCGCTGCAGGTCTTGCCAAAGCTCCAAATTTCAGGTATTTAGCAATCAATATAGATCGTGTATCCTGCCACTATTGTTCGTTGATCAGACGTCGCCACTCGTCGCTGTCAATGCCGCCGCCGTAGGTCTTGCCAAAGCTCCAAATTTCAGGTATTTATTCTTCCCTTCAAGCTAAACCCATCTATATATATTTCATTTATTTTTATAAAATTATGCATGTCTTTAGTTTTTGAATAATTGCATGTTTCTTTTTGTTAGAGTCTTGTATTAAGATTTTTTAGTAATCTAATTTTGTTTTGTGTAGATAATATATATGAAAACCTAATTAATTTATTTTGTTAATTTTAGATATTAATTTTAGGTATATTTTGATAATTGGTTGAAATATTTGAATTTAATTTAATTATATTAATTGATATTAGAAAAATATTTGTTGAATATTAATTAATTAATTATGTATAATTTAATTAAAATTATGTGTATAAAATAATTTTGTTAATTTTAGATATTAATTTGAGGTATATTTTGATAATTGGTTGAAATATTTAAATTTAATTTAATTATATAAATTGACATTAGAAAAATATTTGTTGAATATTAATTAATTATGTGTAATTTATTTAAAATTATGTGTATAAATGAATATCAAAAATTTTATTAGATGTATAAATATAAGGAAATTTTAATTGAAGTGAATTATTGATAAATTAATAATTAAATAAATTTTTTTGGTTTAAATTGAAATGATAATTAACAATATAATATAAAAAATTATTGTTATCAATATCTAAAATTTTATGGAATGTGTTGTTGAAAATTATTAATTAATCTTTTAAATATTATTGGGATTAATGTATAACATATATAAGTGTGAGATTGTTTATGTTGAATATTATTAATAATTTGTTGAATATTATTGGGAATGTGTAGGATAAGCGTGAGATTGTTATTGTTGAATATTATTAATTTGTTGTCCCTATGTAGAATGATGATATGTAGAAAATATCTTGTTATAAATGTTATATTATTAAGGGGTTTAGAGTTAATTAATTAAGACGAAACTCTGCCGGATTTTCGAAATATGACAGAATGAGGTTAATGCATCTAATTAATATCCTCGTACTATATAAATGCAGATTATTATAAATCATGATCTCGGATTGCATGTGGATGTATTCGAGGCTTATAAATGATTTCCTCACTCCCGAATTTATTACCGGTTTAAAAGAATTTATGAAATTCGCGTGTGCACAAATTGCATGGAAGGACAAAAGTAAGATAAAATGTTCGTGCACATTGAAAAGGTGTCATAATACCGCATTTTGAGAGCCTGATTTGGTAAAGTTCCATTTGATGAAGCATGAGTTCAAACCAAATTAATTTGTTTGAACATTGCATGGTGAAACAAAACCCTTAAGGAATACTAGTTCTATTGACTATGATGTCTCGGATGAACAACCAACTTTCGAAAATAAAGCAGAGACATTTGTTAATGCTTACGAGCAAATAGTAATGGATATTGCTGGTCTCGACTTCACTCAAATAAAAGAGGACCAGATTCCCAATCCACAAGTTCAACAATATTTTGACATGGTAGCTTCTGCAAATATACCATTATGGGACGGGTGTGATAATCACTCGCAACTTTCATTAGTCGCGAGATTGATGAATATTAAATCCGAGCAGCATTTGTTCGAAATAGCATTAGTAATGGATGTTGCTGGTCTCGACTTCACTCAAATAAAAGAGGACTAGGTTCCTAATCCACAAGCTTAACAATTTTTTGACATGGTAGCTTCTGCAAACATACTACTATGGGACGAGTGTGATAATCACTCAAAGCTTTCATTAGTCGCGAGATTGATGAATATTAAATCTAAGCACCATTTGTTGGAAATAGCGTTTGATGATATGGCTCAAGTGTGTAAAAAGATTGTGCTGGAAGACAATAATATCGTAGATAATTTTTACGATACTAAAAAGTTGATCCATGGATTGGGCCTATCGGTACAAAGGATTCATTGTTGCTTCTATAGATGTATGTTGTACTGGGGTGAAGACATTGATATGACAAAATGCAAGTTTTGCGGCCACCCACGGTACAAGAGATTGAATCGAGAAGAATATAGTTCGAGGAGAAAAGTTGTTCCCTATAAAGACATGGTTTACTTCCCTTTAACCCCGCAACTACTAAGGTTATACAATTTTAGTGCCACAACTACGAATATGAGATGGTACGCAGAGCATGAGGTAGAAAAAGGTGTAATGCGTAACCATTCAGATTCAATTGCATAGTAGCACTTTAATGACGTACACCCAGATTTTGCAGCTGAGATAAGAAATGTTAGACTTGGATTGTGTACTGATGGTTTCCTGCCTTTTGGTCAATCAAGACAACAATACTCATCCTGGTCAATGATCCTAACAGTATATAATCTTCCTCCTTGGATGTGTACGAAATCAAAAGCCATGTTCCTCATAATTCTGGTGCTGGGTCTTAAAATTCCAAAGGAAAAGATTGATGTCTTCCTACAGCCATTGATATCTGAGTTGAAATATTTGTGGTATGTTGGTGTTAAGGCGTACGACATCTCTAAAAAATAGAACTTTCAATTGTGTGCAGCCCTCATATGGACAATTAGTGACTTCCCGTCTTTCTCTATGTTGTCGGGTTGGAGTATGGCAAGACGGTTGACTTGTCCATATTGTATGGAAGACTAGGATGCTTTTACACTTTCAAAAAGTAGAAAGCAGTCATGGTTTGACAACCATTGTAAGTTCTTACTAAAAGAACATCCTTTAGGAGGAATCGGGTCTCCTTCCAGAAGAATAGGATTGTGAGTGACATGGCACCCCCGGTCATGTCTGGATTGAAATTTTGAATCATATTGATGAATTGGGGGTTAATGAAGGTAACATAATCGGGATACCTAGAACATAACACTAGTATTGCTAAAATTCACGGGTGGAAGAAGAATAGCAAATTTTGGGATTTGCTGTATTGGACATCTCTCCTCTTTAGACATAACTTGGATGTCATGCACATTGAAAAAAATATGTTTGACAATGTGTTCAATATGGTAATGAATGTGTCGGGAAAAACCAAAGACACAACAAAGTCAAGGCAAGAGTTGAATGAGTACTGCCGACGCCCTGAGCTGGCAATAGATGATTCTGGTAGGTATCCTGATATAAACCCCAATCACTTGTCTTGAGACTCAATACCTTTACCCTTGGAAGGAACTCATTGGAAAGCCAAATCAGATTTGAAGCCAATGAGTGGAAAAAGACTTAGTGTGAGCTCATCTAGAGAAAAACCATTGAATTGAGTGTGAAACAAACACGAGTGATTGAGTGACAATATTTGAGTGAAACACGTGAGGGAGTGAAGTGGGAATTATTTTTGCTTTACTAACATTCTTTTCAGGTTGTCACCATGAGTAAAGATATGGATTTTTATATAAATGTCCTTCTTAAACAATGTCAAGCCTTGGATAGGACATTTGGGAGAATTTGTGATAGTTTAGAGAGGCTTGAAAGTACATTCACAAGGGGGCAACAACCAAATGCTCCAAATCCTCCAAGACAATCAAGGCGACCTCTAAAAATAGTTCATGAAGATGAAAGAAAGAGGACATGACTATCATATGAGAAGACTTTAATGAAAGTTAAGGCTGAATACGAAGAAAGAGAGAATGTATCTAAGCCACCGATGGAGGATATAAAAGGTAAAAATAATGAGGTTGAACTCATAATATGTGAACCCGAGCAAGTTACTTGTGAATATGATTGGGTGGATACAAATATTGAAGAAATCAACCATGATGTGGAAGTTACTCATAAAAATGACTTATTACCTTTGGAGCTTGTTAATGAAGACACTTTATTGAAGGTAGAAGAAGTTGATAATCATGAAGAAATTTTAGCATTTGAAACTCCTCAAGAGATTTTGAAAGAAAAAATAGTGACTGATCTTGAAGTTATTCCTACCTTGGAGATTCATCAAGTAATCTTGGAAGAAGAAAAAATGGTGATTCCATTAGAAGTTCAAGAAGAGAAAAGAACAAAGGACATTGACTTTGTTTTCCAAGAGACTAAAGATGTTTCTATTTCAAATGTGAATTTTGTTTTGCCTAATAAATTCTTTGATGTTTTTCTAACCAATTTTCAGATTTCTCAAATTCTTCAAGTGGTAAAAATCATTTAGGAAAAGAGATGGCAAGTTTGTGTGATGTTTCTATTGCTTCATCACTTCAAAACTTGTGGTTGAGTTTTCTCCAACAAGGGAGGAATGATACATACAAAGGAAGCTTTATACTTTTACAATACTATGGCACATGATTCGAGAACGAATCTTTTCAAGAAATAGGGAATAATGTAATACAAAGAAGAGTCAAGCATCAAGTTGGACCTCAAAAAGCACGCTACACATTAGAAAAGAAAGGGAAAAAAATATTGTGTGAATAGATTAAACAAATAAAATTTTCAGATGGATATGTGTCAAATATGGCAGGATGTGTTAACATGCAGAAGTTGAAGATGTATGGGATGAAAAGTTAGGACTGTCATGTTTTCATACATAGATTAGTTTCAATCATCTTCTGTGAACTATTGCCATTGAATGTTTAGAAAGCATTGACATAATTGAGTTTTTTTTAGGGATTTAAATTCTACAGTTATGAGGAATGATGACATAGCCCGAATGGAGGCAGAGATCCCTATTATTTTGTGTAAGCTGAAGCGCATATTTCCTCTGAGCTTTTTTTACTCCATAGAACATTTGCCTGTACACTTACCATATGAAGCTTGTATAGCAGGGCTAATTCAATATAGGTGGATGTATCATTTCGAGAGGTAATTAAAAATATGATATTTTACGTATGTTAGGCAATTCTTTCGTTGACATATTTTCTCATTCACTTAATCTCTAATGTTGTAGGTACTTGCAAAAGCAAAAACTTAATGTAAGGAATAAGTCAAAGGTCGAGAGATCCATATGTAATGCTTATATTGTGGAAGAAGCAACCGCATTTTACTCATACTACTTTGAAGATCATGTACACATAGGGCATATGAGGGTTCCTCGGAATGATAATAGTGGGGGACTAAGTGGCTACGTAGATGAATATACACTCAATATTTTCAAATATCTCGGTCATGCGTTCGGTCGATCGAAATCACGACTTCTTACTGTGGAAGAGTATAATGCGGCTCACTCGTATGTTTTACTTAATTGTGAGGAAGTGGAGCCATATGTTAGAATATACACCGAATATTTATGCGATGGGCGTTATGACATAACACAGGCAGAAATATATGTTTTGCTTAAAAATGAATTCCCATTATGGTTCAATATATATGTAAGCATCGTCTATATTATTCGTCAAATTAATTAAATTGTTTGCATTATTTTAAGACAACTGTGCATGTTATTATTTGTAGGCACGTGATCAGGATAATGTGTCCAACTATTACTTTAGAGAACTGGAAAACATGCCATTGAGAACCATAAAAACATATGTGGATTATTTTGTGAATGGTTATAAATTCCATTCCGAAGTGTATGGTTTAAGATGAGGTACAATGAACAACGGCGTTTGCATAAAATGGTCTAACTATAGTGAAAATTACAAGAACGTCTATTATGATTGTCTCCAAGAAGTTGTTGAGTTGGAGTATCCTGGTTAGCTCTTGAAAAGAACTGTAATGTTTAAGTGCGAATGGTTTGATCCCACACCGAACGTTGGGACAAAGATTCATCCTGAATATAATATTGTTAAAGTCAATCAAAGACGAAAATATAACAAGTACGAAGCATTTGTTCTAGCTTCTCAAGTAATTCAGGTATATTATTGCACATTTCCAAGCTTGAGATGCGACATGATTGACTGGTTGGTTGTCAGTAAAGTAAAACCAAGGGCTGTTGTTGAAGAATAAAGTGAATCATCGGGATCACTTCCATCTCCACGTGATTCCCCACCATTCTAAGAGGACGAGATGAAATTCCATGCTATAGAGGATGTCCCAGACGAACAACCAGAATATGATACGAAATATTCATAATCGAGATCCAAACAAGAAATAGTTGTTGAATCGAATGATTATTGGTTTGTAGATATTACTTAATTTATTTTGTTTAATTAATTGATATGTTACATTACTGATAACTAGTATTTTTATTTGTTGCAGATATGCAAGGAACATTTTCATTTGATTGTTCTTCACAAAGCACCAGTTCTAGCCTGGCAATCCCATTGCCAACGGTCGCCATTCCAGCTTCTCCACCGTAAGTGCCCTGACCATTCACGTATATATCTATTTCTATATGTTATATTTTCCTTACACTATATGTTCAATAGATAGATAACATATAATTAATTAAGTTGTGATATGTTACAATAATTTATTTAGGATTGTTGGGCAAAAGTGATGCGCGGAGGAAATTTTCACATCGTTAAAGGTAAAACATTATTAAAGAGTTTTGTTATAAGTGTGTACGTTATTATAAAATTTGATTATTTGATTGTTCAATTGGAATTACATGTGTATTTTTCATTGTGTGTATATATATATGTTGATATTGTAGTGTGTGATATATAACATATATATATATGGAATTGATGAGGTCATTATATATATATTTTGGAGTGTTGTAGGCACCAAATATGTCTCAGGTTGAGGTTGGATTGTCAATGATAGAGGGAGAACTCTGTCGAATTTTTTTAGTAATATTTTTTTTAATGTTGTATATTTCAAATTAAGTTTGTAAAATTTCATTCAAATATTTTTTATTTATGCATGAGTCACAGGTGGTTGTGCCCGATGAGCAGAAGTCACATACTTTATTCCGAGATTTAGACGATGTATACCTATGCATTAGTAACTCTAACTAGAAGCGTCATTGATAACTTTATTTTCTTAAAATTATTTTACCTGTTTAAATTCAAATTTTGGTTAAGTTCTTGAGAATTTAATAATATTATTACTTATTTTGAGAAATAAATAATTCTAACAATTTATAAATAAATTATAAAATATTTTTAGTATTTTATTTTATTTTATTTTATTTTGTAAATCAAAATGACATTAATGATGCAGACGATGATGTCATGATATTAATGATGCAGGCAATGATGTCATAATAATAATGATGCAGGCAATGATGTTATGATATTAATGATGCAAACAATGATATCATAATAATAATAATGCAGGCAATGATGCAAAATGGTGGAAAAAGAAGATGAAAATTGCATATAAATAGGCATTACCACCCCTCTTTCAAATCATCATTCAATCAAAGAAAACAAATATTTAGAGAGATTTATATTTCCTTAGTTTCATTTATTTATATTTTCATTTTGATCAAAAATATAAGTTTTGAAACTCGTGTACGCCAAAGATTGTATCCATAAAAAAGTTATTTCTAAACTTTTATTTTTTAATTTAATAATAAGTTGTTATTATGTTTTCTATTAGTTTGATTATTAATTTAATTGTTTTTTTTTTCTTAATTATGAGTAGCTAAATTTCTTTTCTAGGATTTAGATATAATATCTTAATTTGCCTATGACTATCTTTGTTTGATTGATTTGATTTTGATTATTGGAATTAATGTTTTATTTTAGAATTTAATGCTTGTGAATAATTGATCATTATTTGCATGTTTAAAGATATCATGTGAAGTAGCGAGAATTGAAGTATAATATTAGTTCATTAAGATATTAGACCTAGGGAATGTATTGCTTAAAGATAAGAACACTCATTTGTGATTAATTAAAGGATTTCCATAAAACTTAATGGGTTTGTGTTAATTGCTTGTGATCACAAGAGTAGGCATAAGGTTAACATAAATACTTGTGTTGTGTCTTGAGAGAAAACATCATATAATTTAGGAAAATCTAATCATTAATTCCAATGAAAATTAAACCAATCTAGATAATATAAAGAAGTCATAGATAATCAATTGATGAAATCTAAATCCTAAGTCTTTTTCATATATTGAATTTATCTTTTAATACCTGTTTTTATTTTCTTTTTAATCTCAACTAAATTGATATTCTAAATAACAGAGTAATTATAATTTTGGCACTTGACAATACATTCCTTGTGTAATCGACACTCTACTCATACACTATTACTTGCCCATAATCTGTACACTTGCAGATTTTTAGCAACAGTCATCGTCTGTGCTATTCATTCGTTTGTGATGGATCCTCCACAAAAACAACTGCATCATCGTAAAAAGATAATGATGAAATTGAGCACATTTGCTCGATTATTAAGGATGAGATTAAAGGATTGTTGAGGCCAACTTATCATGACATATAAATAACCATCTTATCTAACATGTAGTAGTTTTGAGAGACGATTATAGAAATATCAAAAGTCTTTGTGTCCCGCCGCAATATCACCCATTCGGCATAGACGACTCTTGTCTTTCATCAGGTATTGAGGTACCTTACTTCTCTATAGATGAGTGTACTTTTTTCATTGTATCAGATTTTTTTCATTTTATTTTTTTATTGCATTGTATCAATTTTTTTTATTGTATCGGAGAATATTGTATCATATTTTTCATTGTATTTTAAATAATATATTACATTATTATTTTATACAATTATTCTATTTAATTTGCATTGTTTCATTATGAATAATATATAGTTATGATTAATAAGGACTAATAAATATTGTTAAAAAAAGTTGAAAATTAAATAACGACTACATATATTCGTAGCTAATTAGTCGCTAATGAATCTAAAATTATAATAATTAAACTAACTTTAGCTATTGCATTAGCGACTACATAACTAATCTCTAATTAATTAATACAATAATTTATATAGTAGCAATCTAGTCGCTATAACCAGTCGTCTTTTCATTGGAAATAGTGATTATGTTTTTAACTGTAGTAATCACATTTATTAATCACTAAATGGCGACTTAGATAATCTAATCACTAATTAGCAATGATTTACTCGTAAAAATAATTTAGCTACTAGACAAATAACGCTAAATACAATTAGCAATTAAAATATACGATTTTGCTACTAATTTTTGTAGTCACTAAATACAATTTTTCTTGTAGTGATATGTGTGCACTAATTAAGCTAAGTTAGGTTTGCTAGTAAAAGTTATGTTAATTTGTAGCTTTAAGTAGTAACTAAGATTGCACTAATTAAGCTAAGTTAGTTTTGCTAGTAATGGTTATGTTAATTTGTAGCTCTATCTAGTAATTAAGATTGAGGGGCCACATTATTTCAAAAAAAAAAAAAAAAGATTTGAGGGGCCACATTTTTTAACTATCTATTGTGCATTAGTTCATAAGTTGTTATAACTTATAAATGAAGATTAATATTATTAATGATTTTTTTAATAAGTATTCTAAGGGTATTAGTTAAGAGCAGTTATTTCAGATAAAATATAGTTATAAAATAATTATTTCATATATAAAATAATTAATTAATATAAAAAAAAAGTTGGATGAGAAAAAAATTAAAAATTTTGATAAAATTATATTTCGTTACAATCACTATCATTCTAAGTGATAAGTCAGAATTTACACTTTTTACTTATTTAATTTATTTTTAAATTTATATTTAATTATATCTAAATTTTTTAATTAGTGTTCCTAGAGCACTCGTTAAAAAAAACGTATTATTAATTAATGGGATTCATTGATAAGTGATAATAAAATGAATTTAAGGCTTTAAATTAACTCTTAATATTTTCTTTTCTTTATGTAGGTAGAAATTAAAACAGCTCCACTAACATACAATAATTGCAACAAGAGAAAGTTGAAGACAAATTAATCTCAAATTAGCCAATTGCCACAAAATAATCTAATTCAGATTTTATTTGTTTATAATTTTTTTTTTTAAAAAAAAAAAAGAGAAATTAACGCCTGGAAAGATGGAAAAATAATTGATAACCCCACAACCTAAAAAGTTCGATTCGGTACATGCAAGTAGTTTTTGTTTGGTATGCAAACAAGGTTTGATTCAGTGTAAACCTCGAAGGTCATGACATGATATAAGGTTAAGTTGGCTCAAGCAATACATTGCATATGATTCAGTTCTACAAGGCCACGATTCTGTACTAAGACTAAAGAGCCTTGATTTGGCTCCAAGTGATAATATCCAAACTTAATCTCTTGATTTAAGGTTATGAGTCTAAGCTAAGAAATAAGATACAATCTGACACTTTGAGATATATAAAATTATGAATTCATATAATCGGACTTTTTGAACTTGATGTAAACAATGTGATCTAATTATATATCAATATGATTCGGTCGAAACAATAACCCAAATAATGAATATTTCTTTCAAATCGAAATCAAATAGTCCAACGACAATAATTCTAAGGAACATGTATCATCTCCAGATCTTTAAAAATAGTGACGTCATTAAATCTTCAAGAATGAGAAATTTTTTTCTATAAAAGAAAGAAATAAAGGTATAATCAAACTATTCATTATTCAATATGCTATTATTTTGTTAAAATAGAGATTAACTTAAGGTGCGTTCGGTATCATTTTCTATTTTTTATTTTTTGTTTTCTGTTTTTTAAAAATAAAAATCAGAATTTGTTATTTTTAATTTTTAATTTTATATTTTCAAAATATTTATGGATAAAGATAATATAAATTAAAAATAATAATTTTTTTAAAAATATTTTTTAATACTTATTTTTTTAAAATTTAAAAAAAAAATCACAATAATACTTAACATACCTTTTAAGTATTAGATAGTTTTTCACCGAAACTTCTCAAATGAAACTTTTTTCTCAATTTTATAGTCACTTAAAAACTAAAATCTACCGAAAAACTCAAAAAATTAAAATAAATAAAAAGTACTACTACACTTATCATTTTAACAGTATCACCAATCTTATCGCGTTTAACATCTCATAAATGGGCAAGATTCGAAAAACTAGTAAACTGCATGTATTCCACTCATTGCTAGGAAAGCAAAAAAGAAACTTTGGACCAACTTCATTTGGTTATTAGAGGAGTGTACTAATTGGACCAACCCAATAACCAAGGGTACGGATTTGGACTTTGGACATTACTTTTTTATTTTTTTTTGAGTGATGACCTAGAAATTTTTGTACGAAGTTAAATTTTTTTAAACTATAATTTATAACTTATATTAAGGAGATATATAGAATTAAATCAATTATTATATATTAATAAAAAAATTTCTTACAATTGTTATATTTTAGAGAACAGGGGACTGATGTCCCTTTTGGTCCTATCCCTCTGTCATTGCTTTTTTTGCACTCATTTGCGTATAGGACATGGCAAACTGCCCATGCCTTGCCGGCAGCCTCATAATTAGAATTATTGTTGTTAAAATCGGATCGGATTGATTCATCGGACTAATTAAATAAAAAATTGATCATTGGTCCAATTTTTAAATCATAAAAAAGAGATAAATTATGAATTGAAAAAAATTAAAAAAATCGGTGACTGATCGAATAGAACATTTTCAAAACGACACAATTAAAAAAAAATTAAAATATATATATATATATATATATATATATATATATATATATATATATATATATATATATATATAGGTGTTTTCTACGCTTATTTTGTTAAAAATAAGTAAATTTATTTTATTTTATTTTACGAAAAAAATGATTTTACAAAAATCATAATCTTCTTAAATTTTTCGTAATTCTTCTTAATTGCGAAAAAAAATTTAATTTTACGAAAATATGATTTATTTTGTGCAAAATAATAATTTTACAAAAAAATTCTAAATTATTAAAAAAAATAATTTTGATAATTAACTTTACGAAATTAATGAAATAATTTTATTAATTAACTGTACGAAATTAATGAAATAATTTCATTAATTAACTTTACGAAATGAATGAAATTAATTTTATGAAATTAACGAAATGAAATAAAATTAATGAAATTATTTTTCTTTTTCATTAATTTAGGTACTTATTCTTAAAATTATTTTTTTTGTATAAAATAAGTCATATTTTCATAAATTTAAATTCTTTCGCAATTAAGAAAAGTTACGAAAAAATAGTTTTACTTACGAAAAAATAGTTTTACTTACGTAAAATATTAAGAAGATTGTGATTTTTTTGTAAGAGAACTATTTTTTTCGTAAATACAAAATTATTTTTCTTTTTTTTTTTTGTTAATTTATGAACTTTTTCGTAAAATTATTGTTTTAAATAAAATAAATCATATTTTCATAAAATTAAATTTTTTTGTAACTAAAAAAAATTACGAAAAAATATAATAAAATTATAATTTTTTGTAAGAGAGCCATTTTTTAGTAATTATGAAATTATTTTTCTTTTTTGTTAATTTAAAATTTTTTTCATAAAGTTATTATTTTGTATAAAATAAGCCATATTTCCGTAAAATTAAAATTTTTTTCGCAACCAAGAAGAATTACGAAAAAATAATTTAATTTACGAAAAAATATAAAAAAAAATTGTGAATTTTGGTAAAAGAATCTCTTTTTTTTCGTACTGGTCAATAAAATAAATTAGATTTACTTTAAATTTGATAAAATAACCATAAAAAATATTTATTATATATATATATATATGAATTTTTGCAATGGCAAGATTCTGTAAGAGAGATACATTTTGTTAAATTCAAAACTGATGATCACTTCTTGAAGTCAATTATGTAAGGTCGCTAAATTCCAAACTGGTCCTACTCTCATCCACACGATGAAGTATGGACACTGAATAATTTCCCTTAGAGAGTGCTCTTCCTATTTTCATTATATATACTTATCTTATTCCATAACTCAATCTCCATCCCAACCCAAACAGCAATATCAAACCTTCCTTTGTAGCCATAGCCAACCCAAATGGCAAATACTCTTCTTTTGGTTATTTCTCTTTCCCTTCTTTTCAATATCATCTTCTTTGTTTCACCTTCAAACGCCATCTCCTCCTGCAACGGCCCATGTCGAAACCTAAATGACTGTGAGGGCCAACTCATTTGCATTTGTTAAGAGCTGCATTGTATTAAAGTCAATACAATACATCTAAAGTCAATAGTTGTTAAAATTATTGAGAAAATTAGCTGTGTAATTCATGCCACCAACCATTTGCTTCTGTTAAGCCATCAATCATGGCTGTTTTTGTGTACTCTAAGCTGCATTTTTGTTCTATAAATAGGTTGTAAATGTTGTATAGAAAATACATCAAAGAAACATAGAAAAGCTTCATTCCCTGAAAAATTCTTGCTCTTTCAATATTTCTTCTGAGTTAAGATGGTATCAGAGCCCATGCAATTCATTTGAAATCAAAATCAAGCTTCTGTCAAAATTCTTTTTCTGTTTTTCAGTTCAAAGTTTCTGTGAAATTTCGATTTTAATATACACGTTGGAAATTTTTTCTGAATATACCATCAGAAAGATAAGATCACCAGAAAAATTTCAAGACCAACCGCACCTCAATCGGACGTCAAACGCGCCTCCACGCGCCGCCTGAAAGTTCTGTGACTCAGCCCACGCCCCACACGCGCCATCTAGAGGTAGAAGACGACCACGTTAGCTCCACGTCAGCTCCCAGTCAACTTATCTGTCCACGTGTCCTGCCACGTCAGCCACGTCACTGACACGTGTCCTGCCACGTCACTATCACGTCATCCACTGGTGATCTGCCACGTGTCATCTGTTAGTGACACGTCATCCCTTCAGCTAATCAGAATCTGCCACGTGTCAGTTCGGTTCGATTCAATCAAACCAGTTGACTTTTTGTTTAACTGACCGGTTCAATCATTTCTGTACCGATTTTCAGACATCAGGAACCGGTTCCTAAGGTTTTTCGACCTCCTAAATTCATTTTTGCTATCAGAATTGTGAAATTCTCACTCTATCTTATAGTTATGGAGAAACTCAATGTTGCTCAACCTATTGTGACCATTTTGAATGGCACTAACTACAATTTTTGGGCGAATAGTATGAAAAGCTATCTTGTTGGAATTAAATACTAGAGAATAATCACTGACGGAACTTTCAAACCTGTTCGTACTCAAGATGAAACTGATTCAAAATATAATGATCGTCTTGATGACTGGGAAAGTAAAAATCATCAGATCATTACTTGGTTCCGTAATATTTATATTCCGACTATTCACATTCAATTTGATCAATTTGATACTGCCAAAGAAATTTGGGATTTTCTTGAAAATCGGTACACAATCTCAGGTCTTGCTCATCACTATCAGTTGTGGAGTATTCTGAACAGTATGAGGCAAGAATTTGGACAGTCTGTCAATGATTTCCTTAGCCAAATGCAGCCCATTTGGAATCAACTCACTCAAGCTAAAATCACTGAAGACCAATTCCACTTGATCCAATTTCTCATGGCTCTCCGATCTGAATATGAACATGTTCGAGTATCTCTACTACACAGAGATCCTCTACCCACACTCGAGACAGCTATCAAAGAATTGATCTTTGAAGAAACACATTTGCAAATTGGCAAACCAAATTCTTTTGAACAGGCTTTAGCTGCTAACAGGCCATCACAAACTCAATCATCCCAATTCTGTAAGAACTGCAATCGATCTGGCCATTTTTTCCTTAATTATCCAATAATTGAATGTAGATACTGTCATAAACTCGGACATATCAAGAGTAACTGTCTCACTCAGCCACCACGACCAAGAGACAATCAATCTAAGTCCAAACAAACCTCAGAAGTTGGAACTTCATCTGCCAATGCTGTTACACCAGACACTTTAAGTGCTTCCTCTCTCACTCTATCAGATTTTTAAAAAGTTTTTGTCTTCCAGTGCCTCCTCCACTAGTGCCATGTCTATACATCCAGGTAACAAAAATTGGTTAATTGACTCTACCTGTAGTAATCATATGACCTCTTATCCTCACATGTTTTTATCAAAATCAGTGAATAATTTTTTACCTCCTATTCATACTGCTGATGGTAGCAAAATGAATATCAGTCATGTTGGGAATGTTTCTTCCCCAAATTTGAGTTTACCTGATACATATCTAATACCTTCCCTAGCTGTTGATCTCATCTCCGTAGGCCAATTGTGTGATCAAGGATTAACTGTCATTTTTTCTTCTAATGGTTGTCAGGTACAGGACCCGCGGAAGGGACGTTTTCTGGGGGGTGGACGGAAGATCGGGAGGCTATTTGAACTCACTTCCCTCCAAATTCCTCAAAATGCTCTCTCTACTACAACCAGTTTTTCTCCATTATTCCAATGGCATTTGTGCCTGAATCATGCCTCGCTCAGTAAACTTCGCCCTTTAATTTCTAGTGGTGTTTTAGGAAATGTTAAACCTGTTGAACTTCAATGTACTCACTGTCAACTTGCTAAACAACCTGCTTTGTCATTCAACAATAATACCTCTCGTAATAATATTCCATTTGGTTTAGTTCACTCTGATATTTGGGGACCTTCTCCTACCCCCACTGTTGGTGGTAATTGATATTTTGTTATTTTTATTGATGATCACTCACGTTTTACCTGGCTCTTTTGTATGAAAAATAGATCTGAACTTCCTC